>ML818882.1:82513-124031 GCA_009831015.1 Picea engelmannii
ATACCATACACATTTATTAGGTTCTAAATATAAAGAAGAAATTTGTACCTTTTGTGTATGTGGCACATTATGTAGATCAAAGAATTGCTCCATCTGAAGTATCCATGTGATTGGGTCCTTTCTATCAAACTTCCTCATATCGATCTTAGGAACGTGGTTGGTCTTCAACCCAAACTTGGAGTTTCTCCATTCTTGATTCACCTTCCTTGTGTCCTCATCATGAATTTCATGGGATGCATTTTCACTTTTAGGTGTCTTCTTTGTTACAATTTTTTTCAATACTTCCATGATCTCCTCTTTTAAACCATCCATCTTTGCCTCCAACTTAGCTTCCATCTCTTGTAGTTCATCTTTTGTTACTATCTTATTTTGTAAATCATTTATCTCCCTACGAATTTATTCACCTTCATTAAGAGTCCAAGTAGGATTGTCTGAAGGCTTGTTTGGTGTAGAAGTCCCCTTTTTGGGTGGAATGTTGGCCAAGTATCACTTTTGAACCTTGATTTTGAGGTGGTTCTTCTACACAATATTTATTCTATTGTATCTCCCAAGTTTCAGCCCTTATGGGTATGAAAATTTCTTTTATGTATTTGTTTGATATTTCTTCTCTGTAATGCCACAGGTCTGATCAAAATTGGATGTGCCAAGTGGAATTTATGGTAACTTCCCCACAACTTGCTGATTTTTGGCCTTTCCAGGAGATCTCACTTGTATAGTGTTCCCTGCACAAAATAATTGATATAAGATTATGAAACTCATACCCAAAATACTACAGACTATCCACTATGCAATGAAACCAGTCCCACTCAATTTGGATACTCTATGAAGAAGTTATGATTGTTTTACCTGGAACACCTTCTTGAGACTGGTCAATAGGACTAGTCAGATACCCTATTTTCCACAGGGTGTATCTACAAATGTAAGATGACACAGAAGCTAAATTTTTTTCCACCAATACCTTAATAATTTTTGTGAATATCCTATGGATTTTAGGGTCTGAAACATTACATAAATGTTTTTATAGTGAAACTTACGCAATGACGCAGTTCCATATGATTCTAGAACCCTATCTTGTATAGGTTGTATCTCAGAAAGTATAAGGCCTCAGGAGCTGAAATTTGAACCCAACGTACCTTGATCCATCTACTAAATATCCTCCTATCTGTCCCTTCTGAAATTTTGTAGAAAAAATTCCAGGGTGTCTCATATGTAGCAGTGAAACCCCAAGACCTTGAGCTCTGATACGATATGTTAAGAACCAAAGATCAATAGAGCATAGAAAAACCTCATAAAAAGTACTCAACGCCTTGAAAAAGAGATAATTTCAGATAATAAGCCTCTTCAAGGGGGAAACCTCCTTTTACCCCACTTAAATTTTCAAGTACAAGATGATTCCAAATGAAAATCTTTCCTTGGTATATATAGGAGACTAGGAGGTATAATTACAACTAATGGAATACAGCTGACATAAATAAAATAACATTAATAATGTAATATGCCCCAATTAAGGGGTAATGAGCCAATATTAGGGCTTAACACACCAAAAACTCCACCGGCAGTAAAGGAGAAAAGGAGGCAGGCAACAACATCACAACTATAGCAGATGGAGAAACATGTTAGCATGGAAGCTGACTTGCTCGAGAAAGCAACACAAATTTAGACAAGACTAGAGGAGGATCCATAGGTTCAACGTTAGGACAAGGAAGAGGAAAGGATCAATGCAATGATCCAAGAACTCAAACAGAGGCAAAAGACCATGCCAATCCCAGAACACATCAAGGGGATGCAAGAGATTAAGAAGATGCAGGCAAAACTTATCATTGTGAAAACATAGAAATATGAGCGCTAAGATGAAATAGAACCACTACAGGAATGGGTAGTAGAATTACTCACATAGGTAGAAGAAGCTACAACACAGATGGCACAGACACAGGAAGAATGTGCAAGATTACTTAGCGACGAACTGGAAATTTAGGTAGTGGATAACATTAAGGAGAGGACCGTGCAGGCACTAACAAAAGAAGCAGAGTTGGGGGAAAAGTTCCAGATGATCACTAAGGAGATCGAGGCATCTCAGAAAGATTAGGTGACTCAGGACGAGTCACATGTCAGTGTTGGGGGCCTGTTGGCAGTAGGCCGAAGTGGGAAAGAAAGTGTGCACAAAGAAGAATGATAGCTGGAAGAGAAATCATGGGAAAGAAAGCGTGCAAGAGGAAAGAGACAACTGGTAAAAAGCACAACACGCGTGCATGCAAGAAGGAGGTGATAACTAGAAGGAAGAAAAGTAGACATGCAGAGAAGGAACAACTAATGACAGTAGGGTTAGGGTTTTTGTAATTTTTTGTGTAAATGGCTGAAGAGACCGATATATATATATATATATATATATATATATATATATATATATATATATACGTTCGATTGTTTTTATGTAATGTTTTTGATTAGAAGAACTACTTTTGTAAAGAAATTGAGCTAGAGAGGAGGAGAGAAGTTAGATCTTGAGGATTAGATCGTAGGCCAAGGAGCTTGGTGCATTCTAGTTCACCTCATAGAGATCTTACCCATCCAAGGAGAATTGTAAACGCACAACACACGAGATTTCAGAACTACCATAATAAGAGAGATAAGAGCCAGATCTTTGTGGACGTAGACTAGGAGGGGGTGAACCACGATAATAACTGTGTAATGTGATGAATGCATGCATATATTTATCATACTTTTATTATTTAAACGCTGTGTGTAATGAATGAACGAGTTATTACACTTCTTGGTTAATTGTTGTTGGGATATAATGAAAAGACACCATGGAGGTCAAAATATAAAAGAGAATAATAGTAGTTTGTAACACAAGTTAGAATAAGTGGCTCAGAATACAGATCCCATATCTCATACTCAATCCTAGGCTGTAAACACCTGAGTCTTACAGCCACCCATTAAATCTATCTCAAGTGAGACTATGTAGTGCATTCCATGTGCTACGTTGCCTTCTGGTTTACTAGAAGGGCCGATAGTTTTAGGCTTTGTTGGTACCCTAAAAGATATGAACCCTGGGTCAACAAGGAAGTAGTAGGGAAGAGTATTTCATGTTAATCCAACAAAAACTCAGGAAGAGGTAAGGGAACCACCAGAGAGAATTTCCAAAAGTAGAAGCATGAAGATGACAAACATCATAGTCACTATGAGAAAGGTGGAAGTTCTAAGGAAGGAAAACATGGTGGAAGAAGCTCCTTTTCCATAGGAAGAGGAAGAGGAAGAGCTAGAGGAGGCATAGTTATATGCTATACTTGTGTAATGAGAGGAGATAAGTCTTGGGAATGTCCCGAGATAAAGAATGAAGGAGGAGGTGAAGCACACATTGCTGAAGCACATAAGCATGTGGAAGCAGAAGAAGTAGAAGGAGGAAATAACCTCATGATGAGGAAAATTCTTCTTAAACTAGAGAAGGAGATGGAGGAACCAGTTCATCGAACAAGTCTATTCAAAACTTCTTGCAAGACGAAAGACAAAGTTTGCAAGGTGATCATAGACAATGGGAGCACTGACAATCTATTATGCATAGAGATGGTGGAGAAACTAGAGCTAAAGAAAACTGCACATCCAAACCCATAAAATGTATCATGGTTGCAGAAAGGACATCAAGTTATGGTAAGTCAACAATGCCAAGTTGAATTTAAAATAGGAGATTATAGGGATGAAATATTATGTGATGTAATTCCTATGGATGTCTATCATATTTTATTGGGGAGATCGTGGTAGTTTGACAGAAAATTTATTCATGATGGGAGAAATAATACTTATACCCTAGAGAAGAATGGTAGGACAGATATGTTGTTACCCATAGAAGACAAAGAGAAAAAGAGGAAACATAGTTCAAGTATACTTCTCATGAGTGGGAAGGAACTCTTGAATGAAGTCAAGAAGGATAAATAAATGCAGTTTGTTGTAGTGAGGAAGCCTAGAGTTATCCTTATGAATACTTATGTGGAATATTTTCCTATAAAAATCTTGGAGATGTTAGAAAAAATTGTTGACATAGTAGTGGATGAGTTACCTCACTCATTTCCACCCATTAGGAGTATAAGCCATCATATTGACCTTATTCTAGGAGCTAGTTTACCAAACAAATCAGCTTATATGTTGGCACCTAGAGAGAATGAGGAAGTAAAAAATCAAGTCCAAGAGTTGTTTGATAAATGTTTAGTTAGGAAAAGCCTAAGCCCATGCACAGTACCAACTGTGTTAAGTCCAAAGAAGGATGGAGGTTGGAGAATGTGTATAGATTCCTGAGCCATCAACAAGATAACCATTAGGTACATATTTCCTTTACCTAGGATGGATGATCTGATGGATTTTTTGAGTGGAGCAAGCTATTTTTCAAAGATAGACTTGAAGAGTGGATATCATCAATTAATAATGAGAGAGGGAGATGAATGGAAAACAACATTCAAGACAAATGAAGGATTGTTTGAATGGATCGTCATGTCGTTTGGGTGAAAAATGCATCGAGCACATTTATGAGATTGATGAATGAAGTATTGAAAGAATTCGTAGGTAAATTTGTCATAGTATATCTGGATGACATACTAATCTTCAATAAGACAAAGGGAGAATACTTAAGACATTTGACATCAGTGATAGAAAAGTTGCAGCAAGAGAAGTTGTTGATAAATATGAAGAAAATTTATTTTATGAAGAAAGAACTCATATATTTGGTTTTTGTGATCTCTTCAAATGAATTGAAGATGGATCCAAAAAAGGTGAAAGCAATCAAAGAATGACCATATCCAAGCAACATATTTGAGGTAATAAGTTTTCATTGGTTAGTAAGATTTTATAGAAAGTTTATCAGAAATTTCAGTGGTATGTGTTCACCTATGATGGACACTATGAAGAAGAAACAAAAGTCCTTTAGTTGGACAGAGGAAGATGAAAAAGGTTTCAAAGTGTTGAAGGAGAAGACAACAAAACAACCAATTATGGTCTTGCCAAATTTTGGAAAAACATTTCAGGTGAGATGTGATGCAAGTGGGTTAGCTATTGGAGTAGTATCGATTCAGGATAATAGTCCAGTTGCTTATTTCAATGAGAAGTTGAATGACGCCAAGAATAATTATTCCACATATGAAAAGGAATTTTATGTGTGATTCAAGCTTTGAAGAAGTGGAGACACTATCTAATTCCTAAATAATTTGTCTTTTACAGTGATAACCAAGCTTTGCATTTTATTATTAGGCAAGAAACGTTGAATCAGAAACATGCAAAATGGGTAGAATTTATACAAAATTTTACTTTTGTTATTAAAAATATTGCTAGAATTGCTAACAAAGTTGCAGATGCTTTGAGTAGGAGGAATTTGATTCTATAGGAATTCCAAGTGGATACCTTAGGGTTTCAACACCTCAAGGAGATGTATAAAGAAGAAACATATTCTAAGGGAGCTTATGAGACATGCAATAATCCTTTGTTGGGAGATAGAAGCCCATGAAATGAATATTTGATCCAGGATGGATTACTGTTCAAGGGAAGCCAATTGTGCATACTGAAATTCTCAATGAGAGATAATTTACTGAAGGATAAACACAACGGAGGTTTAGCTATACATTTTTGTCACGATAAGACATTTTCACAACTGAGTAATTCGTATTATTGGATGATCATGAGGGAAGAGGTGAAAAAGTTTGTGAAAAAATGTAGAATTTGTCAGTATGCAAAAGGAAGACAACATAACACTAGTTTGTATCAACCATTACCAATTCCAGAAAGGCCGTGGGATGCAATCAATATGGATTTTTTTTGGGGATTGCCTAGAACTCAAAAAGGGAGCGATTCCATTTTGTTGTGGTGGACAAATTTTCAAAAATGGAACATTTCATACCATGCCAGAAGACAAATGATGATACACACATAGACAATTTGTTTTTTAGAGAAGTAGTGAGACTACATGGATTGTCGAGGAGCATAGTCTTAGACAGAGACACAAAATTTGTAGGACACTTTTGGAGGAGTACTCTATGGAAGAGGCTGGGGACAAACTTGTCCTTTAGTTAAACATATCACCCTTAGACATATGGATAGAACGGAGTAGTAAACATGAGTCTGGGAAACTTGTTCATAAGTTTAGTCACTGAGCAAGGTCATCAATGAGATCAAATTATGGTACAAGTAGAATTTGCATTCAAAAATTCAGTGAACAGGAGCACAGGGAAAAACCCATTTGAAATTGTGTATGGTATACAACCAAGAGGGATTACAGAGTTGAGATATATGAATCAATATGAGTTTAGAAGTGCTAGAGCAGAGGATTTTGCAACATAAATGCAAAAAATCCATGACAGAGTCAGAGAACAAATACATAACAACAACCAGAAATACAAGAGCATAGTTGATAAAATAGGAGAGAAGTTCAATTCAAGGTTGGAGATGAAGTTTTATCTCATTTGAGAAAAGAAAGTTTTTCAAGGGGAACGTATAACAAGTTGAAGATGAAGAAGATGAGACCATGTAGGATTCTCAGAAAATTTGCAACCAATGCTTATGAAATTGAGTTGTCAGACAATGTTGGGATATCGTTGATATTCAATGTTGAAGATATGTATCCTTACAGGAGAGATGAGGCAGGAGAATTAGATGATTAGAAAGAAGTTCATCGGGAAGAACAATTGCCCACAACAGAAAAACCTCAAATGGAGAAAATAATTGAACATCGAGATGGAAAGAAGACTAGGAGAAAGACATATCTTGAATATTTAGTGAAGTGGAAAGATCATCCAATGGAAGATGCAAGTTGGGTTATAGAACCTAATATTTTGAAGCATGGAAAGACAGTGGATGAGCTCATGGACAGGAGTCCATGAAAATTTTAACCAGAGGAGTATGATGCAGGATAATAGCCTTCAAAGTCAAAATGAAAGCATGGAGGAAAAGGAACGACATCTCAACAATGACAAAATTTCAAATCATAAATTAACTCAGAATTAAATCGAGTTGTTGAGATATTTTGAAAATAACATTTTAAAAATGTAACTTGTTTGTAAAGTCTTGAAGGATTGTAAGGGATTACAAATATTGAGTGTTGACTCTTATCTGGAAATAACTGTTAGTTATTATAATAGGACAGAGTAGGTAATCTCTAAGAGTTTGTTAGGATAGGTTGCATACAATAAGAGAGAGCTCTTGGAGCCAGTCCTTAGATAGTTTTTCAAAGTTGCATTGTAAGAAAACATACATAATAGAGAGAAGCATATATATATCTGAGAGATCAGTAGAGCATAATAACATAGAAGAAATACTATATAATTTGTTTTGATGAAGGAATAAAACACAAAAAATTGTCCCAAACCCTTGGACTATGTTCATTTAACGTGGGATTGAATGAATGTGAAAATTATGTGTGTATGGTTATTTTTATTTTCTTTCATGTATGATTGTTTGAGAGGTTGACTATGTGACTTCGTGATGAAACTGGATGAGTTTCAATTGATTCTCTTCTGACACTTGTATGCAAGGTGTGCATCTCGAATGCAATGAGTGTGTCGATTGACTCTTAGATTGACTCAAAGAAGTTCATATAGAACAAAGGAAACTTAGACCAGGTGCAAGGTGTGCACAACTTCATGAAATGACCAAGCGTCGAAGAAACCGAACCAGAGGAATGCCAGGTGGGCGGGAAGAATTTATTTTCAAGAAATCCTTCGATCCGAGTTATCAAAATCCTAAGAACGCAAGGTGTGCATGGGAAATTGAAATCTGTTTAAGGATGAATATCAGAAGAAATAACACTTTCCAGAAGTGTGGATGATATCCAAGAGTTGGAATCGTAGGAGGAGAAAATATTCGAAACCTTTGAAAACTTAGAAACCCTTCTAAGTGACAAAGAGATCAGAAGCTTAGGAGGGATGAGCAACAATGGTCATTGTATCACTATCTAAAATATCAAAAACCATCTTATCAAGTGAAGTGCATGAGCCTTAGCGCTTCTCACACAGAGGAGAGAGAAAACTCACAAGAGTTGAGAACTGATATTTTCGAAGCACGAAGAGCTAGAGATACGAAACAAAATCTCACCCATCCAGTCAACAGGAACAGATCTGAGCCATCAGATTGTAGATTTACTCAACGAAGTTCATAGAGAACAAAGGAAACTTAGACCAGGTGCAAGGTGTGCACAACTTCATGAAATGACCAAGCGTCGAAGAAACCGAACCAGAGGAATGCCAGGTGGGTGGGAAGAATTTATTTTCAAGAAATCCTTCGATCCGAGTTATCAAAATCCTGAGAACGCAAGGTGTGCATGGGAAATTGAAATCCGTTTAAGGATGAAGATCAGAAGAAATAACACTTTCCAGAAGTGTGGACGATATCCAAGAGTTGGAATCATAGGAGGAGAAAATATTTGAAACCTTTGAACACTTAGAAACCCTTCTAAGTGACAAAGAGATCAGAATCTTAGGAGGGAGGAGCGACAATGGTCATTGTATCACTATATAAAATATCAAAAACCATCTGATCAAAGTGAAGTGCATGAGCCTTAGCGCTTCTCACATAGAGGAGAGAGAAAACTCACAAGAGTTGAGAACTGATATTTTCGAAGAACGAAGAGCTGGAGATACGAAACAAAATCTCACCCATCCAATCAACAGGAACAGATCTGAGCCATCAGATTGTTCTAGGAAAACTCTAAGCATCAGATCTCCCAATAAAATATGAGTTGTCAGATATCGTGAGCTCAGGAGGGGGCGGGTTCGAGGTTTGAGATTTCTGAAGTCCGAAGGACCGGAGAGTTGAAGGGAAATATCCACTATTTGATCAGTTGAAGTAGATCTGATCCATCAGATCTCCCAAAGTAAATCCCGAGCATTGGATTTACAAGTGAATCTGAGCCGTCAAATCAGCGGCTTTGGGAGATTCATTTGAGAGTTCCTCAGTTGATATTTGAGATTTGCGAAGTTCAAAGAGCCAGAGGTCCAAAGTGATTACCAAGCATCCAATCAGCTAAAGGATATCTGAACCATTAGATGACCTGAAATAAAGCTCAAGCATTGGATCACCAAGGAGAATCTAAGCCATCAAATCCTATGAGTTTAGGAGAAGGAAAGGTTTGAGAATCGAGATTTCCGAAGTCCGAATTTCCAGAAACCCGAAGTGAGTCTCAACCATCGGATCACCCGAAGTGAATCTGATCCTTCAGAGTTCAGAAGGGATATGTGGCGTGGATCTTGTTAGCGATAAAAAATGATTTGAAAATTATCCTGACATCACATGATAAGATAATTTGAGATAGAAGATTATTTATGAATATTAAGTTTTAAAAAGGATCTAAATCATATAAGATCAATAAATAAAAGAATTCATATCTTAGTTCATGAAAAAAGTTAAATTTTAGCTTTCAGTAGATAAAAATCAATTTTACAGTGTTGAGAGCCACCGAAAATCTCTCACTTTTGGCGGCTAAAAGGATAAACATAGGATTGTTTGGCCGCCGAAATCACAAAAGATTCCATAATGAACTTCTTTCTACCCAGATCATATCTTTTGGTTTCCATATTCTGTGGGAATGATGTTTAATGAAGGATAATAATTATAGGATATAGGTCATTCTCCTTTTCAATCTTTGGATGCATATGATAAGAACATGAAGCTGCATTTTAAAAAATACTACGTTTTTACTATGTTGAGTCATCATTTTCAAATGATGATTCTGAGCGACGGGAGAATCATTTTGAGAAACGGGAGGAGAATTTTTTTATAAACACGTCAAAGAACAATAACCTCTCTCAATTTTCATACAAGTGTAATATATTGGGAGAATCGAATCCATCTCTGAGCCCTAATTTTCAGATCTCAGAATTTCCCTGTTTGACACATGTTTTTGAAATGCACATCCCGGGAAAATAAAAATGAATCTCAAAGAACTAAGAGAGGTGTTTTCTCAAAAAAAACCAATATAAAGAATCCTCTTCCAGTTTTTACACATATCTCATGATTTGGGAGATACAAAATCTTAACTGCAGCCCCAGTTTTTAGCAGTTTGGCCCATTTTTTATGTCAGACAGTTCCATAAATTGAAGGTAATTGTTGTTATCTTTGGGATTTGGAAGGGAATTCGAGATCCTAGGGAGGATTTAGACCTCAATACCTATATGAGGCATAATTGTAACAGGGATAAGGCGGGGGGAAGGAGTCTTAGGACTGTGGTTTGATCGTTGAAGACTTGTAACTACATTTCATCCTTTGGAGATATTCATGAATACATCTTGACATCGAGCTTCTTTCATTGTGTTTGTTTAGTTTTCATATCCTTTATTTCTATGTTTATATATATTCATTGATAGATTACTGTCATCTCATCTCTTCGTTTATATATTAGACTTATATACATTTCTTCTCATGTTTGTCTTAATGCCTGATAGTTGTTATCCTATCTTTGCATTCATAATCTAGAGTTGCAAGTATTTACTTGTTATGTTTGGCCATCTATTATATGCAATATTATATATGTTTTTGCTGGTATGATGAGTATTTTACCCATCATTACTAGCCATTCACATATGCTATTGCATGAGTATTTATGTTAGCATAATAATTCTTCTTCATGTTTCCACACATTGATTTAAACCTTCCGATTAGTATAGTTGAAAGCCTTGGTCTTTCAAGTGGATTTATATGTTTCTAAATGGATGTGAGTTTACTAAGTCATCCAATTTGATCATTTTTCCTTTAGATTATTGATCTATTTAAGTTACCAAGCTTACACCCCTTACAGTAAGGGAGTAATTTCTTGGAGTGATAACAGATCTAAGAGCTCCGGGAAAACACCCTAAGTGATTCATAGCCGTTAGTTCTAAAGGAGACGTGACATAGATCCAGACACTCCGGGTAAAGACCCAAAGTAATTCGTGATCGTTAGATCAATGGTGAAGTTTGAGATCTGAAAGACCTAAATTCTAGAACCCGAAGGAGATCTCTATTGTCGATAGAGAAGAGGGTTGCAGGAACGTTGATCTGAGTGGAAAGGTCAAACATTCGAAGTGGGAGAAAAACTGTTGATCGAGCAAGATAGGTGTCAATATATTATCATCTTTGGGGGATCGAAGTATGGAAAGAAGTTGGGGTTGATATTTCAAAATCCTGAAGACCAGAATTGCAAAGAGATCATAGACATTGTCTCATAGAAGGAGAAGGTCTGGATCATCAACGAGACAATATCGTCAAGATCATGAGATCAACGATCTCGTAGAAATTCGGGGATAGAAGTTGCACAGGTTTTAAAATGTTGAGGGTGTGCACAGTCGTGTGGTCATTGCCTGAGGTTACATTGAGAGGGGGCTTACCTGAAAAGGAGATAATGCCCAACACTCTGATATTTTACAGGAGAGTGAAAGGGAAGGTCCCGAGTGTCATTAAGCCTACACCAAGAAGCTGAAAGGGCATGTGTTTTAATACAGAAGGGGACCATTAATGTTCCAAAGAGTCATTGACTCAAGAATTAGAGATCCTTGACTGGAAGGTCATGTATCCCTACGAGGGAGTAGGGGGGGCTTCATCACCTTGGTGAGAAATATATTTTGAATCTATCCTTGTTGTCCTTAGAAGAAATTCCAACTTTCTGTGGAATATTGTTTTCTTTCTTCTTGTTGTCTTCATCACTGATGGAACTTTTGATTACATTAGCATATATTTTAGATTTTTCTTCATTTACTTTCTTTGATGGACCTACAGCTTCTGGAACCACTTTGGTGGTCATGTTACTCTTATCATAACCAAGAACTATATTAATAAATGGTGACCTTTGACAATTGATGATATGATCTAAGGTTTTGGCACTCTTTTCAAACTTCAAGCTTCTAATCAACAAAGAAGTTGAATTTTCAAAATCCTTTCTTAAGGAAACAAGTTCCTTCTAGCTTCTCACAATTTTCTTCCTTTTCCTTTAGTTGAATTGTCACCACTTATTCTATCCTTCTTGCCTCTTCTAATTTAACTTTTAGGATTATGATAATATTTTTTGATTCTTCAAGGCTTTGTGACATTTTGTCTTTTGAATCACGATTCTCTTCTTCATATTTCTGCATCTTCTCCTTTTGTTTCAAATTATTTTTCCTCGGCTCATTTATTTCTCTTAGGAAACACATGAGTTATTCTTCAAGATCCACTTCTCCATCCATTTCAACATTTTCCTCTTCTTATGAATCCATCATTTCCTTCACTTCATCAATATTTGTTTCGATTTCCATGAAGTTAGTTTCTTCTCTATCACTACCGAAATTTCTTTCAATGTTTTCTTCAGACACGTCACTATCCCCTTTTGAGTAGAATATCTTCTTATGCTTATAATAGTTTTTCTTATTTTAATGCTTGTCCTGTTTGTGGATATTTTTGTGTTGATGATTTTTTCTCTTTATGTGTCTTCTTCATTATCACTTCTTTCATTTTTCGCATATGTACATTGTTGGTTCTTTTTCTCTTCTTTTACTTCTTCTTAGGCTGACCTAGGTTTGGATCTCAATAGGTTTCCAAAAAATCCCTTAAAAACTATTGGCCCTCCCGGTAAACCAAAAGGAAATGCTGCACATAGGATACATAGCGTAGTCTCACCCAAGATAAATTTTATGGGTGACTACAATACTCAGGTGTTTGCAGTCTAGGAATGAGTAGGGATCTACGATTGTGTTCATTCTTCCTTATGCATTATCCTTGTTAATAATTCAATTACTTATATGGTTTATTCATCTCTTAAACTATGCATGCATGTAGTTATAGCTACTTTAACCATTTAATTCTTAAGCTAATGATCAACATAAAGTAAATCATTCATTAACAATCACACAAAACTACTGCCTCCGTGCAGTGTAGAAAATTGACTGTTGCTTCTTGAACTTTCTCCCCTAGTTGATTTTCCTTCATTGGATCCCTATATTGTTACTTTTCTTCCACAAAAATTTGGTGGTCTAAATGTTGGTGTTCTTTCTGGTGTATTAGTCACACATGGGGTTGTAGGTTCCACACTGACGATGATCTGGATTGGAGTTCTTCCTTCTGTCCCTGAACCTGGACCTCTTATTTTCCTTTCATATGTTGTGTACAGGATTTCCTCATTGTGATCCACATCCTGAATATCCTCTACCTCTTATTCATCACTTTTCAAGCCCTCTCTGTTGGTTGTGGCTCTCATCTTTTTATTCATTTTATATTGTTAGGGTATTTTTCTATTCATCTTTCGAGATTTTTCCATTATTTTCTTTATCTAGTATTCTTCCATCATGATTGGGTCCATTTCCTCCTTCTTCTCTCCCTTATCCATCTCCTCTTCCATATTTCAACCTTTTATCAGTGCTTCCCCCATTCCCCCATGCATGTAGGGAAGTTTAGTTGTTTGATTCCATTGTGATCACACCATTGTCATACAATAAAATATTAATTGAAGTACACAACCATGTGATGTACCTACCTATGGGTCCATTTAGAAAATTCTTCTCTGTTGTGGTGTAGGACTTCATGGTATCTACTACAAATTAAGTGATAAACCCTACAACAATACTATCTAACCAAAAATATACTGCACATAACTTTGTTATTAACTTGTTGTAGCTGTGCAATCTCCACAAGATTCTGCTCTAGTTGTCTGATTCAATTTGTAGGGTGGTTTTCCTTTAACCCTAATAACCACTCCTGTAACAAATGTATGAAATCACAAAAAAATACCTCATGCAAGTCACTAAACACATATTTGTCGAGATATTTGTGTGGTGTTAAATTAGGATTTCTATTGTCCTTCTGCCCAAACTCAAGTTCCTTTATATTCAACCATCCTTCAATATCTTCCTTTGTTTGATTCCATGGCTTGAAAATTCTCTACTATACTTTCATCCTCCACTCGTTTCTTTCCCGGATCCCGTCCACTCAATTCCGACGTGCAATTCTAGCCGACAACGAAACCATTTGTTGGTTATTTCTCTCTTATTTTAATTCTTCTTGGGATGACCCATGTTCAGATATCAACAGGTTTCCAACAAATCCCTTAAAAACTATCGACCCTCCTGGTAAACCAGAAGGAAATGATGCAAACAGGATACACAATGCAGTCTCACCCGAGATAGATTTTATGTGTGACTAGAATACTTAGGTGTTTGCAGTCTAGGAATGAGTAGGTATTTGTGATTGTGTTATTTCTTCCTTATGCATTATCCTTGTTAATCACTTAATTACTTCTATGGTTTATTCATATTTTAACCTATGCATGCATGTGGTTATAACTACTTTAACCATTTCAATCTTAAGATAATGATCAACATAAAGTAAATCATTCATTGAAAACCACACAAAACACAAAGTTTATCGTGGTTCTCCCCCTCCTAGGGATACATCCACAAAGATCTCGCTTCTCTTCTCTTTTATTTCTTCTGCTGCAAAATATTGCACTGCATGCATTACATCTTCAATAATACAATCAAGATGGAGGGTAAGAACCCTTTGTGAGGTAGAATATATCACACCAGGCTCCTCATCCCGTGACCTAACCCTCATAGAATACCTTACTCGACTCTTCTATGAGACTTATTACAATAAAAAAACCACAAAATCATAGTAATCAACTCTCTCTGTTATGATATACTCAAACTTATCATCTCTTTTTCCTCTACTTTTTCCTCTACCTACTAGGTTCTTATTTATACCATTTTATCGACTTATAGTTGTTACAATCTTGTCAAAAACCATAACCCTATCATGGTTAGGCTTGTCCTCCTACGTGTTGGAGTTACTTCACACACACCTAGGATTTATTTTTCCTGAGGTTATTCCTTGTTTATTAGTCATAACTAGTCATTATTTTCACCATAGTGATGTTCAGGGGGGGTTTTGGAGTAACTTCACACACACCTACGATTTATTTTTCCTAAGGTTATTCCTTATTTATTAGTCATAATTAGTCATTATCTAGTCTCCTATATTTTAGGGGAGAATATTCCACCTGGAGGATATTCTCTTTCAGTTGACACTTCAGTTTGACTAGTTGAGTTGAGTTTAGATGTTGCATTGGTTTTGTCACCATGCAACATGGGATCATCACCGACTCACTACTCTTTGTTCAGTCAGTTAACTGAAGACTAGTTGACTAGTTAACTCAGCTAGGTGGCAGTTCACTCCCGTAACTTCCTGAGAGACTGGACTAGGTGGAAATTTACTCTTGTAACTGTTGGTGTGTGTCTAGATCAATATAGACCACCACTATGGCTCATTAGTTACTCATTTATTCTATATATATATTGTAAATTATTCAATCTTTGAGTGTGGAATATGGTTAATGAGAATTCTTCCATTCTTTCTATCTTTCTTCTTCTCTCTCAATTTATCCATGCAATTGTGTGTGGTATTTTCTAGCTAGATCTATTCTGTGCAGGTTCAACACATTTACACTGCGCATCACATTGCTTTTCCTCCTGCATGCTATTTTTTCTTCTTTTTCTGTATGCTTCTTTCTTGCCACCTTTTGCACGTGATCCAAAATTAGTTCTTCCTTTCCAAAAATAAGTATTTTCCAAAATAAATCCTTCTCCAAAAATAGGCCCGTGCCCAAAATAGACTTCCTTCTCAAAATAGGCCTACGCCCAACAAACACTTAGCAGCAAAATGCCCTAATTTTCCATAGTTAAAGCATTTAAAGGGAAACTTGCCTTTGTATTTTCTATATCCCTTTTTGAGTTTTCTCACAAAATTTGCTTCCTCTACATCTGATTCATAGCTGGAACAATCACTTGATTTGTGTTCTTTGTTCTTCATCTTCTTTGAGGCTTTGAAAGTTGCTTCTTTCTTTGATGGTTTTTCCTTTTTAGTCCTCATTTTATATGTAGCGAAGATCCCATGCAATTCATCCATTGTTAATGTATCAATATCCTTTATTTCCTAAATGGTGCAAATTTTGGCATCAAATCTTAAAAGGAGTGACCTCATTACCCTTTGCACAATCATTGGTTMTGTAACTRTTTCACCTAGTTCTCTAATGGAGTTGACAATTTCATCCACATGAAGGATATAGGATGAAAAATTTTCTTCGACTTTCATCTTTAGAATCTTGAACTATATCCTATGAGTTTGAAGATTAGCCTTCTTGACCTTGTCATCACCRTCATGGGTGTTTTGAAGTTTTTCCAAAATTTCTTTCGTTGATTTTCAATGCATTACTTTTTCCCASTCATATATRTTGGTGGAGYTATTGGGGATGTATAACTAGTCAYGACCAATTACAAAATATCAAAACCAAGGGCTATTAGATATGTTTACATCCTTATACTCTAGAAGGAATACTTTTTTTTGTCAAACAACAGATCCATGTTTGTAGAGAAACCTTCTTGACCAACCATGTGTTCTCCCGAGATCTACATTACATTGGTTAGATTGTTTCCGAAGGAACCAAATCTGATACTAATTGATGAGAACAAACTTATATTGAGGGGGGGTGAATTAGTATAAGGCTATATATATTTTTAACATTCATAAACCATACTGAAGCAATCATAGAAATGTAACAACTAGAACACACAATGTTTTACGTGGAAACCCTTTCGGGAGAAAACCACATAACTTGTTTTTATAAATTTGTAGGAACCAACGTACTGTTACAAATGTTTGTAGGAACCGACCTACTGGAGACACCAATCCTCACATCTATTTTTTTTGTAGGAACTAACCTACTTACAAGTTTACAAGTTCTTCATATGCATTTCCTTCATTGGTTTGCTTACTGCTTCTGTCTTCACCAAATTTTCTCTGCGCTTGTTACTTATGCTTTCGCCAGATCTAATCTATGCTCGCTACTTCTTATTTTTCCACATCAACTCGACACTCTCTCCTTCTACTTTTTTCATATTTTATCGACACTTTCTCCTTCTACTTTTGCAAGATCTATTAACTGGATTGTCACATACTTCGTCACTCTCCCATTTTTAAATAATATTCAATATTTTCTCATCTTATATTTTCTTAGGTAAATATTAAATTTCTGCAATAGATGATTTTAGGAGATAAATTTCACAAATGGGTTAATTTTCCATAGTTTTTCCTAAAAAATGATCACCAATTTCTATTTTTTCTAGAAACAATTAGCCCAAATTCCATAGAAAAAAATTATTTTACCTTAAAAATTGCCAAAAGTTTATAGAAACTATATAAAATCCTTAGAAGTTTGAATATTTTTACAAAAGTATCACCAAACATTTTACATTTTGCATAAGAAGGACTAGTAAGATTAGGTCAGGTTTCTACATTTTAATATCAATTTTCATCCTTAAAATTATCCTTGATTTCCACTCTTCATCCACACACTAATTCTCACAATCCTCTTCTCCTTTTATACTTTACCATTAACTCTACAGGAAAATTCATGTACATTTGAAATTAAAGACACAACCTTCATTAAATAAATAATTAATTTCCCTCTTTTTAATTTATTTTTCAACATACCATGGGAAAAATATCATCATGGGTTTTAAACCCATGGGAAAATACCATGTACAGTTTTACTCCACTTTCGCTTTTAAATTCACTTTTACTTTTTAATCCACTTTCACATAGCTTCATGTTTAATCCACTTTTACTTTTTAATACACTTTCACATATCTTCGTGTTTAATCCACTTTCATGTAACTTCATATTTAATCCACTTTCATGTAACTTCGTATTTAATCCACTTTCATATAACTTTATTTCTAATACACTTCCACTTTGTATTCATTAGTCACATTTCCTTTGAATATTTATATTTGAATACTTACCTTTGACATAAATGGAAATAATTTATTCAACAAATAGTTAGATTTATTTCTCTTTATGTCATCGTTTAATTACTATTTTCCTTACATAGTGGTTAATCTTGCTTGTTCCCACGTCTTATCATTCTTTCTTCTCATGTATCTTTGACTTGTTTTTCTTTGTTTCTCTTTTGTATTCTTCTTTATTGATATAACACTAATCCATAGGGCACATTTATGTCTCCCCCTTGCACTAATTCTTGGGGCATCTTGTCCTTGACATGTAATATGAGATATCTAGGCCCAACCAATGGAATATACCCTTGTAACATTAGATTAAACAATAAAAACCCTTATATTACTCCTACACGCTTGATTTATTCTCTCCTTCATTGCAAATTGCTACTGTTCCCATCTCATGGATAGTAGCACCCATAAGGGGAGAAAATGTAGTATATGAAATTTATACTTGGGTGCTAACATATAACTACCCATAGGAGGTACCTTATGCAGTCCACCCCTATGCATGTTAATGTGTGACCCTACCAATGATGCTATGATACCTATTATTACCTCTAAAATTTGCACTCAAATATATTCAAGTTCCTGAACAAAGTGTAACCCTAGAGGCTCTTAGAAAGGTTGTCCACTATCACCATAACAACACTTCCTCTCACTTTAGGTTGGTTATTTTATAGAACAAGGTTGGAAGCCCAATAAAATAAGTTTATGATATTGTTTAGAAATAAAGGAATGGTGGACTACCAAGACTAGTGTCGTACCAATTAGGTGATGGAGTCAAGATCAAGGAGAAAGATGGTTTAATATTACAAATAAAACAAAATTATTTCATTCATTTATGTTCCATAATTAGTCTAAAATAGATCTTGATATTATGCAAGAACATCTGAGAGCCCTTATACAAGGTGTACCATCATAACTTTGAAATCACAACAAAGTAATAGTGTACAACCATGAATAATAAAGGAATTGTGACATTTGAAACCATAGATGAAGTAGACAAGGTAGGATAGTCTTCTAATTGAAGGAAAAACCAATAATACATCATATCTTGAAATATTATTTCATCACAAGATCAAGAGAGTCATAACATGCCACACGTAATCTTATTTTCTAGCTAAAACAACAATCAAACATGGAGTGAATAACTATAGTGTAGCTAGGGGGATAGTATGGGGTACCTAGAGAGGTACTTAAGGGAAATAATAGCATGCATGTATTTTTTTATTATGGAGACAACTTTTAATAAAGAAGGCCTAGTGTGAAGACAATAAATGTAAGAGGGATTACTAGAAGGATCCTCATCTAGAATATTCTTAGAAGGTAGTTATTAAGATATAAGGAGGTATGAGAAATGTAATGTGAATGTTGAGAAGTATTTCATTTGGATAATATCTCATTAGGAGGTTTCCCCCTCAAAGACGTAAGTGATTATGAGTGGATCCCTTCCTTAAAAGGATCAATTGTACAATGTTCCCCTACCCTAAGGACCTAGTGTGAACACAATAAATGTAAGAGGGATCACTAGAAGGTTCCTACTCTAGAATGTTCTTAGGAGGTATTTAGTATTATATAAAGAGGTATGAGCAATGTAATTTTCATGTTGAGAAGTATTGTATTTAGAGCATAATGCATTAGGAGGTTTCCCCCTCAAAGAGGCAAGTGTTCAAGAGTGGATCCCTTCCTTAAAAGGATCGATTGTATGGTGTTGTCCTACCTTAATGGATTTCATATAATAAAGTGGTATTTATTCTATATATTGTGTGGTGATTTATATCTTTGGTATTGAACAAGTGGTATCATAGCTCTTTCTTCAACCACGAAAAAGTGACAATTTTTTTAAATTTTTGCAGGGTTTCAAAAGACAAAGAAAAAGAGGGTTTTGACACTCAGGTTAATTTCTGTAGATTTATATGAAGAATTTGATGAACCGGATTGTACATATGAGTTATTATTGTAAATAAAACCAATTTCAAAAAAAAAATCATTCAAATTAGAGTTCGAGAGGCCAAGATGTCGTAGATTTAAAATCATCAATTTTTCAGGGTTTTTCCAAGGATGGTTGCATGATTTTGTAGATTTATGTAGAAATTGGTGTTGAATTCTCCAAAAAAATTGTATATATAAGTTCCTCTCTCAAATTCACTGCATTAAAAATAATCATTTGAATCAGAGCTCTGGAAGTGAAGATATCATTGATTTAAAATCAACCATTTTTTAGGGGTTTTCATGACGATGATGGGATTGAAAAGCCCATAACTTTTGATAGGGTGCTCATATTTCTACAAGATCAGTACTATTGGATAGAGGATTTTTAGATATTTCTTTTGGTATATTATATATGTGGTGTTTCCCACATATATTCTCTCTCAAATCCTCATGGGTCTCAACAATGTTTAACGAGAAATTGAAGCCATCAATGCCAATTTGCAAGACATCAAGGACAATTGTCGACATATTCAATAGACCTTAACTAATGTGCATGAGGGATATATGATGACAAATATCAGGAAAAAATATAATCAAGAAGAATATGGTTGGTATGATTTTTAGGCCGATTGTGATGATTGATATATGGATAGTTGTCATTTCTAGGATGACAACCACTTTCATATTCTATTTGATGACTCTACTCCAACTTATGTAGAGCACATCCTAGAGAGTAGTCAAGAGCCTTATCTGAATCCTATTTTTTAGTTTTCTTATTCTCCAATACTAGTGGATGATTTTTTGGCTAGCTTTACATATTTGAATCCACATGATCATTCTCGATCTTTGGAGCCTCATTTTCAATTGACTATAGAGTTCTGATATCTTCAGTGTGGAGTTCAGATGACAACTTGGACATTAGACCCAGATTTACAGTGGTGTTTGGAATACCTAAAAATGGAGGCTAAGACTTCTACATGGGACCCTGGTTCTCTAACCTACTTAAACATTATGGTCCACACTTATCCATGGGACCCTGGTATATGGTTGTACTTCCTCATAACAAGCATTGAGGACAATGTTTTCATAAGGGGGATGTAATATAGTGTATCTAGGAGGATAATATGGGGTACCTAGGGAGGTACCTAAGGGAAATACTAGTATATATGTATTGTTTTGTATAGTGGCCACTTTTAATAAATAATGCCTAGTGTGAACACAATAAATGTAAGAGGGATTACTACAAGGTTCCTCCTCTAGAATGTTCTTAGGAGGTAGTTACTATTATATAAGGAGGTATGAGAAATTTAATGGGCATGTTGAGAAGTATTATATTTGGAGTGTATATCATTAGAAGGTTTCCCCTTTGAAGAGGCAATTGATTAGGAGTGGGTCCCTTACTTAAAATGATCTATTGTACAATATTGCCTTACCTTAAGGGTTTTCATATAATAAAGTGGGATTTATTCTATATCTTGTGTGGTGATTTAGATATTTATTACTTAAGAATAACCTTAACAAGAAAATTACAAGAGAAAAATACAATTATCTAATGTTACATCAATATTTAGGGAGGGTTTCACCTAAATCCTAACATCCTCCTATTATAGCAATATTTCCCTTATTCAAATATTATTTTGGCAAAAGAAATAATGGCAATCCTTGAAAAAGCCCTAGTCATCCATGAAAGAGAAAAAGGAAAACCTTAGACTGAACTTTTCCTTTAACTTCTTCCCCCCCAAAATATATTCAACTAATATTGGATGGGAATTCCCACATTTTCAACCATGCCCTTAAGAAATTAACCTTCTCCTCCATTTATATCCTTCAAATCAAACCTTAATTCATAAAATAACATTTATTTTTAGAGGGCCCTAAAATCCTCCTCAGGTTTATCTTTAGAGTCGATAAAATATATCAATATTGCAACTTTTAATTTTTCTATTTCATGAGATCCTTTTAAGAAATACATTTATTATTCATTTAAATGTTTGAGAATGTCAACAATTCCACATGACATCTCCTCATGCAAATTTGTTTCCTCCATATATGTATAAAATACCTTGAACATAGTTTTCTCACCACCCATCCCTCCTCAATGGTGAAACACACCTCCAAATATGTATAAAAATCATCAAACAATGTTTCTTTAGCCCCAAATACCTCAAAAGGTGAAATATGCCTTAAAATAGGTGAAAATGGATTAAGTACAATGTCTTTACCCTCAAAATTTATCCTCAAATGGGAGGCATGCCTCCAAATACATCAAATATGCCTTGAATATTGTGTAAAGTTCCATAAATGTGCTTCAACATATTTTAAATGCCTTTATGCATAATATGCCCCTCTTCAAAGGGGAAGATTCATGATCAAGCAACCAAAATGTTCCTCTTTTAACCTCTTAAGTGTAAGGATCCCCATCAAGTAACCTCCTTTTACCATACAAGTGATTCTATCACTACATGTCATCATACAATCAAGGGTGTTCATCATATAGCCTCTATCCTTGCCACTTATCATGCTCCAAGCATCCTCCAGGATGGGGCAATTTTCTCTCTTTACTATATTTCATTATATAGACCTCCAATACATAGGGAATTTCCTCCTTTTGTCTTTGTTTGACCCATGTTTTTATGTTCTCTAAGCTCCTAATATGGCAGGGTTTTCATTCTCTAGGGATCCTTCCCTCTCATATTAGTCACCAATGTTATACTATGCCCTCACTTCAACATAGGAACAAGGATCTCCTCAATGATACAACAAAAGGAAATACAATCCATGTAACCCTAACTAAAATGTGTGTTACATATGCCCAAGTGGAACCTTATGGTGATATGTGCTTCCAAAAAATCTCTAGGTGTTTCTAAAAACCTAAAACTAACATTGAACTCCAAGGTTCTTCTAATATGCTCGATGAGAGAGGAAAGCCCATGAAAATCCTTTCATTTTCAAAGGGTAACAACTAGCTCCATATGGGGACTATAATTCCTCATGGGATAGAAGAGGAATTCATAATATTTTTTATATTTTTAAGGTGAATCAATGGTATACTATATGTGATAGATGGATCAAAAAATTCACATCCCCACTATATTCTTCAAAATTATGTACTCAAATTCAATTTATTACAAAGACTCGAGCATGTTCATCTAACCATAGTTTCATTCTCATGGGGTGATATAAATGAAAGAATCATCCCAAAATGCAAAATAAATAATAAATTAAATCTATTTATTGGGAACATTGAGCTTATTCTTCCTATCCCACTCTACAATAGGAAGATGAAAATGCTAAGTGAAATCAAAGAGATAATGAAACAACCATATCATCTCAATGACAACATGTGAAATCCCCTAGTGCTTGGAAATAAACCAAAATAAGGCTACATCAAACATTCTATAAGCATAGGATGAAATATCTATAATTTTTATGGATGAAAATTTACGTGAGCTCCTAAAAGTGGAAGAAAACACCAAGATCACACCAACATTTGCATGTTCCTCTACATGCTTTCTCTATCCAATGTTAGATAAGTATTAAATAGTCATTATATTTGAAATATGAATAGGGAAACCCATAATCTAGCCACAAAATATCGCTACAAAGTTTGATGTACATGATTCAACAATCATCCTCCTGATGAGATCATATTTCAACATATTTTTGGCATACATTTACGTACTTTTGCTAGATTACTGAGAGGAGGGGGGGGGGTGAATTAGTAATATATATTTTAAAAATTTTAAAAACAATATGTAAGTTTTATTTATCTTTATGATCAATATACCATTATCAATCAACAAGTGAATAGCAAATAAACCATGAACAATGAAAAATCATACACATGCACAATACACTAGTATTTTTACGGGGAAGCCCAATGCGGGAGAAAAACACATATTGATTTTTCTTATATGTATTTAAGAATTACATTCATTGGAAGCACCAAATTCCTTTGTTCTCCATTTCCAACTAGAAGGAGGCTTCGACCCCCTATATTTCTAGGTTACAACCTGACTGTCCTTTGTTCCTATAACTTGTGGATGCCAATAATATCTGCCAATATAAATTCACAAGATAGATATTCAATATGCTCAATAGATTCTAATGGGAGACCCTTGCTGTCTTATTTATATTCTCCAAGTAGCTTCCTCAAGGGGTTACCTCCTAACCAACTTCCTTCTTTTAGGGCTAACCCACTTCTAACCACTTGTCCACTTACAACCACTTTATCCACAAATAGTANTTCTAATGGGAGACCCTTGCTGTCTTATTTATATTCTCCAAGTAGCTTCCTCAAGGGGTTACCTCCTAACCAACTTCCTTCTTTTAGGGCTAACCCACTTCTAACCACTTGTCCACTTACAACCACTTTATCCACAAATAGTAAGTTCGCCACTTCTAGTTGCAACTAATTTATTTTTAATTAATTTGTTTATGCAACTTCTTAACCCATGATTAACTCTTAGTTTAACCCATTTGACTAGTCAAATTCTTCTAGGGGATTCTAGAATAACTCATGAGGGTTCTCCAACTTCACAAGGCCATAACTCTCTAACCATGAGGAGTTACTTGATGTTCCACATATCACCATAACAAAACGACATGTACTATACATATAAAGTAGTATCACTTGAAAATATACTGATAGTCATACCTTTATTCCTTGAAACAAACTCGAGTCACTTAACTATGTTGCTGGGGCTACTTGAATTTGCTATCAGACTTGCTTCAATGGTTGACATCAGTGATAACCAAGACAATTAATCAACAAATACTTGAATGACTGCATTGGTGTTATGGTTCTACATACGTTTTATGACAACCAATATAGTTTAATTTTAGATTACCTTAACAATATTTTATTAGGATTAGTTTTAATCTTGGTCCTTATTTTTTCATTTAGTCTAATTCCATTTTAATAAGTTAGTCATTTAGAGGAAATGTTTTTCCCAAACTTTCAAATAGATAAACATAGGATTCTCTTTTGTTATGTAGGTTGGAAAATGGCTTGTGCAACCAACAACTTGGAATTTTTTCTCCTTATATGAAGCAACATAGGGAAGTGTTAATATAAACATGGTTGCTTAGATTTCTTCACAAAATTTTTAGAACTAATCAACAAAAATTTCACCAACTCAACAACTGATTATAAATATAGTGTCATTCATGTATTCCCATTTTGGTTTATGATCTAATATTAGACACATTATGTGGAAGAATTGATATTTTAAGTCCTTTTAATTCCATCATGATTGTTTTTTATGACCTCCATAACTATAATATCACCTCTTTGCCTCATTATATAGAATCATTTGAATCCTTGGAATTAATAATGATCTCTTATGGCAAAGAGAAATTAACAATTTGGTGGGAGCTATCACTTGTAATTTTTTATGTTGAAATTTTTAGCATTTTCAAATGGGAAAAGGACTTATTCATGACTTAAGGGTTTGAGGGTTTGTTGAATGTTCACATGAATGAATTTAATTTATATATATATATATATATATATATATATATATATTTATTTTTTTTCTATTTTCTAAACATTGTCATTAACCCATTTTTCTAGGTTCATCAAAGAATTGTTTTGTTTCTCTAAATGAAAAAGAAATTATATTTAACACTTGGATTGGAGGACTGTGTTGTGAATTTTGTTTTACTGGATTATCAATTCTTATAACCTTTCTTGTTTTTCCTTTCACATTTTTACCATATTTCTACTTTATTTCGAATGGTTAACCTTTCTTTCCTAATTATTTCCCTTGGTTTACTTCCCAAGTATTCACTAAAAATGCTTTCACTAATAATGTTTAGGGTGTGTCCCATGCTGCTAGGATTACAATCTTACCTTTATTTGATTCTTATTTTCATGACTGACATGTTTAGTTTCAGGTTTCTATTAGCTTAGTTGTATTCTCTTTTTCATGAATTAGCTTTAGTTTTAGTACTTTCTTTCTTCTTGTATGGATTTATTTCATCTTTTAATTCGAATACTGGTATGTTCTCTGAGTTGATTTTACATCTTAGTTTTCTTTGAGGATTAATATCTAAGTTTGAGTGAGGAGAAGGTCTAATTATTTGCACATATTGAGGAAATTTTTACAAGTCATGAGATGCATGCAATACTCTATCTAAAGGAAAATTCATGAAGTTCTTATTTGTGGATATAGATTGATAGTTGTGGTGGAACATATGTTCTTACTGAGCATACCATTATAATATGTAAGTATATGAAAGTGTTTATCTACTCTTTTATTTGAGATCCATCCACTTCATATTAATAATATGGCCAATACTATGATGGTTTAGGGATACCTTTGGGTTAAACTCAATTGCATAACATCTACTCAAAAAATAAAAGAAAATCTCGTATCACCCCACTTCCTTCACACCCTATGTTCATATGCATATCTATATATAATATCTAAAAGGGTGAGCATATTTAAAATAAAAAGGAAGATGAAAGATCTAATGATAGTGTGGGTAGTACAAGTAAACCTATCGGGGCTATGGATGCTTACTGGTAGAAATGATTGTTATCGGATAAATTGGTAAGTGAGGACACAAACTAATCTCCCTAAATTCAATAAGAAATTAGAACAAAACATTACATTATACTAAACTTTCCTTAGATTTCAGTTACCAAATAAGAAGAGGATCAAAAACATACCTTTTAAATGTAGTAGACCCGACCTTGCCAAAGTGATCCCAACTCCATCGTAAATCTTATGGAGAAGTATCTGCAAAGAAACACAAGCCAATGAAGACACGAATAATAGAGTCTGTTTGGTATGAAACTATGTATGTGATCAAGTAATCATACAATATGGAAAAGTAATGTTCATATAGGAAATAAAAGTATATCTGGATTAAAGAATGTGGAAGAAAGATACAACCAGATGCCTTGATGTTGTTAGGTTCCTTCCAACAGTTCCTTGCTTCTTACACACTTATTCTCCATGGATTTTGAGACTGTAGATCTGATATTCATTCACAATATATCTTGACAAAGCAAGGCTCATATGCACCATAGGCCCAAACTCTTGGCTTGACTAATATCTCATTAGCTATTCTCAAAAGTTATTCACAAAGATCACCAAGCTCCAAAACAACTAACTCTCGCCATGAGAACTCCTCTCCTTTTATAAGATGAAAAGGATAGGGTGATGAGGTTAGGATGATCCCATGAGATCAGAGATATGAATCAGATCCAAACCGATCATAGGCTACCTCACCCTCGAAGCTTTTATTCTAGAAGCATCAAGAAGCTTATCTTTTTCCTTCGTACAAAAAATCGTCTCACCCTTAACACTAAGCAAGGTGTGATGACGTTGCAGACCACTGTGGTGAAAAATGAGATGATTTTGAATCATCCCACCCCTAACACTAGGAAATGTGCAATGATCCTTCTTGATATGGGTTTTTACAAAGGAAAATATAATTTCATTTCTCTAGGAAAGTTCATCTTCATTCTTCTTGAGGGATTAATGAAATTGATCCTTCTAAAGATAAAGGATAGGTTGACATCAATAAAGGTCATAGGGGTGATGAAAATAATGTGTAACAGTGAGCCCCCAAAGTATGAAGTTAGAACAGAGTGATAGCTGAAATACTTTGTCGAGTGTGTGTTGGGAATAAGGAACATGTTGGTCAGAAACCTACCAACAAACAAGGAAATACAATACAATAATATATCATCACCGAGGTAGGCATTCCCATACTCAAAATACAAGTGACTAAAAGCATAAATAACGACATGCAAAGATCCATGTCAAGTAGGACATGTCATGGCCACCAAACATACATTGTGGATCCATGCCAATATGACTCAAATATGAACATAGCCACCAAAAATACACTATGGATCTATGTTTTAAAGATTCAAACTGGAACATAGACATGATACATACATGATGGATCTATGCAACAATACAATCTGAATATACTCCCATGCAACCTGAATCTGTCAGAAAAGATCCAGGGTCTTCATCTCCACCACTCTATAGTATGAATCTAACGATGTGAATACATGTGCCAAAGTTGAACATGGTAGAAACCACTTGATTACTGATCATTAGTGAATACCATCAACAAGTGTGAGAGAAATCACCATTAATGTCAATGAATCTCAAGGTACACTAGTATAATCCAACGGGTGTGAATTTGTGAGATGAAGTCGAACACTTGGCAGAATCTCCCGATCAGGGATCAATAATGAAAACCCATTGTCAAAAGTGAGAAAACCTGCCATTGAGGCATGAAAGTTCCAAGCTACCAATTAGTTTATAAGTCTAATTCTTGGATAATAAGTTGGAGTTGATAGGAAAATACTTGTCACATGAGGGCCTTAATGTATCCCCCATCAATGACACGAAACAAATAAAATATTTGTAGATCAGAGTAATAAGTGATTCAGGACTGACTCAGGGATGGTTGATGCAACATAAGGATTAAGGACTACATAAATGGTCGATGCAATAGGAGGATTTCCGGATTGAACTTCTCTTTGAACCTATTGACGACACAACAACTGTATTGGAAACATTGACTCAACAACAGGGATCACAGAACAATTTGTAATCTTTTAAAGGAGTATGATCGAGAGACAAGTATATTTTCCAACCTAGACACAAAGCGAGTGAAAGGGTGTCATGTTCAAAAGAAACTCTTTCATAGAATACAGGTTTAGACACATTTCTTTCCTAATTTCCCCCCACCATTTCTAGCAAGTACCTCTTTATTTTTACAGAAGCTTGAACAAGATAACATATGCTTGAACTGTTAGCCCATCCTTTGGATGAGTCCCTTGGAGTATGTTTAATGACCCTAGGAAAGAGTAGTTCGGTCCCATATGGGCCTTTTGATGTTTGTTTTACAAGTCCAAAAAAGTAAACTCAAGGGTTTTTCATATTTAAAGAGTCTGAAAAACACTTAAAGAAAACTCCAAAATGTCTTTTTTCATGAATTAGTCTGATGATACTGAAAAAGAACAAGATCGCTAGAAGTTTTCTTCAAATTCTTTTACGAGTGTGAAAAGAACAAGATCGCTTGGCTATATTTTCATGTTTAGGGAGTTTGAAAAGAGCTTAAAGAGGACTCCAAGGGAGTTCCTTTTTCGTATTACCTTTACGATTCTGAAAAAGTGATAAAATTTTGTTGAAATTACTAATACAACTGAGAGGGGGGGGGGTGAATCAGTTGTCTTTGAGCTTAAAAAATATTAACCCTATTAAAATATTCTTAATATTTCTTCAAGTGATCATCAACATTATACATCATATGGACCGTAAAAGTAAAAAGCATCAGTCACACATAAGGTATACACAGAGACATATTTTCACGAGGAAACCCATAAAGGGAGAAAACCTCTTCTTCTTCGAAATGATAGGCAGTCTTTTAAGTTTTTTACATCATATTTAATTGAGCACCAACTCAATGTGAGGCTGCTACCTCTGTTTTACAAGCTTCAACTTGTTTGAGAGCACCAACTCTTTGGTTTCTCTAGCACCCACTAGAAGGAAGCACCAACTCCCTGGTTTCTCTAGCACCCACTAGAAGGAAGCACCAACTCCCTGGTTTCTCTAGCACCCACTAGAAGGAAGAACCAACTCCCTATATGTTCTAGCACCAACTGGATGGAAGCAACAACTTCCAGTTACACAGGCTCCAACCTGTATAATAGAGAACACTTGTTCTCCCTTGCACCACCCTGCCACCCTGGTTTCTCTAGCTGCAACCAGATGGAAGCTACAACTTCCTGTGTTCAAGATCCCACTTGAACCTATGAGGAAAACAGTCCTCCCGAGCACCTCCCAACCTCCATAGAACATAAATGAACATATAAACATTCAACTACATAGGTACAACAATTCTTACCAATATTTCTTTGTTCTTTACATCTGGTCATCTTCTGACTGTTCCGCAATTCATTTCTTCCTCTGTCTATTCAGCAGGTCTTCTCTGCATCAACTTGTTCTATCATTCTTCTCTTCTTCAACTTGTTTTGTTATCCTCCTCTGCAGTTCATCTCACACTGCACATATACTCAATCTCATCCTGCGCATCCTCTCATTTTCTTTTTCTTACAGTTTCATTCTTTTCTCATACAGAACAACCAACGCCACACTGTCTGTCTCATTTTCTTTTATACTCACCCACACGGCGGTTCCACTTTGCATCTCCTTAGGCACAAGAAAGACAACTATCCAGGAAACTAAAATGCCAACTGCTCGACAATCATGAGTTTTTTTCGCTAACAGATTCGTAACTGAGGAGTTAACTATGAGAGAAAACAGTGACCCTCCAGTCAACACTTGATTTGATGATTCAGATCATTTCGCGATTTCACATATCGCGATTTCAACATTCCTGATGTTCAATGTTCTTGTCACTTCCAAATCTCGATCCATGAAACTCCGTGAAGAAGTCAGATCAACAGTCCATATCACTTCTTGATTTGACGGATGCAAATACGTCGCGATTTTTCATATCGCGATATCGACACTCTTGGTGTTCAGTGTTTTTGTCACTTACAAATCTCGATCCACGAAACTTTGTAAAGAAGTCAGATCAACGATCCAAATCACATCTTGATCTGATGGTTGCAATTACATCGCGATTTCGCATATCGTAATTTCGTAATTCATGTTGCATTGTTTTTTTTGCCTCTCCATGTCGCGATTCACGAAACTCCGATATGGGATTAAATCAATGGTCCAGGTATGATCTTGACTTGACGGCTACGATTGAATCACGATTTCGCATATCGTGATTTCAAAATTCTTTTTGCATTTTTTCTTTTCTTCTTGATGTTGCGATTCATGAAACTCTGATAAGGAGTTGGATCAATGGTCCAGATATGATCTCGACTCAACGGTTGCAATTGAATTGCGATTTCGCATATTGCGATATCGGGATTCCTGATGTTAATAAAATTTGACATCTCCAACTCTTGATCCCTGACACTCCGACATGAACTGGAATCAATGGTCCAGATTCAACCTTAATCTGACGGCTCAGATTAAATCGCAATATTGAGATTCCTAATGTTATGAAACTTTGACATCTCCAACTCTCGATCCCCAAAATTCTGACATGGACTGGAATCAACGGTCTAGAATCAATCTTGATCTGACGGCTCAGATGAAGTCATGATTTTTCCTATTGCGATTATGCCCACTTCTCCTTTCACTTTAAAGAACGTGTAGGTTCTTCTTGATCCAATGATGGTTGGGTCCTGCGCTTGGATCTAATGTCTGAGATCTGTCCTCCTTTTCAGTGTGCTCTTCTTATCTTCATTCAGATCTGACGACACTCGTTCTATCGAGAATTTGAAGGGGATCCAATGATCAGAACTGCTTCTCAAACCTTACGGGCCTACCTCTTTATCATGCTCTTATTCAGATCTGACGGCCATTGGGAATTCAGAAAGAGATCCAACGAATACAGTTGATGCTCTTCCCCAATTATCATTGCTCCGTTGATCATCGTTGTTGTACTCAAGCCATCACCACTACTGTACTTGCCATCAATGACAAGTATACGCTGCCTGTAAATATTCTAACAATCCCCGATACATTCTTCCTGTACTCATTCCATTCGCTGTCTGTTACATATTTGCCAACAAATTTTACTCAATTACATTCTCATAGTTTTATGAGCACAAGAAAGAACAAAGACTAAGCTCAGGATTTTTTTCATTTTTACGCAATCTTAAAAAAAAAAAAAACTATGCTTGGTATAGATTTTATTTTTACATAAGATTAAAACTAAACAAAACTATTCTTGTACCTGGTTTCATTTTTACACAAGCTTGAACTAGAGGAAACTATGCTTGAGGTAGGTTGCTTCATTTTTACACAAGATTGAACTAGAGAAAACTATTCTTGAGGCTTCCCAACGCATGGTGCATGGATTCACATGGTTGGTACTTAACCCCCAGCTTAAGAAGCTAGTGGCTCAACTTCAACATGAATTCCAGAGGCTATAAGCATTGCCCCCCAAGCTTTTTTTTGTCTAATGACAAAGGTGGATGAAATGAAGCTTCAAATACTATACATAACGAAGTACTTGAATCAATCAAAGAGGGGAGAAATCTATTTCATTTTTTAACAAGCTTTCCACAAAGAATAAAAACTATGCTTGAGAATCTAGGTTCAATCCCCATACCTCTGTTTCATTTTTAAATGAGGTTTCCATTGAGACGCACAAAACTATCCTCATAACCTCTGTTTTATTTTTTAATGAGGTTTCCACAGAGATGAAAAAACTATCCTCGTAACCTCTGTTTCATTTTTTAACGAGGTTGTCATAAAGATACAAAAACTATCCTTGTAACTTTTGTTTCATTTTTTAACAAGGTTGCCACAGAGATGCAAAAATATCCTCATAACTAGTTTCATATTTTAACAAGTTTGAAATCATAAAACCATGCTCAACACTCTCTTCTTGATCATGGCTTCCAAGAGGACAATGCTCTGGAAGGACACCATGTCAAGAGACAAAAAATGGTCATGGATTCCCAAATATCTTCACTGGATGAAAGAAAAACACTCTGGAAGGAACACATGTCGAAGGATGTGACAAGGGTAAGGAGATTAAGCTCTAATATCCCTATCAAATATACTACCATGTCAATTACTGGATCTAAGTCATAAGAGTTTGATCTTACAGTGAGAGACTCATCTTCATCAATAGTTGAAGGCATGGGAGATAACGCCACATAATTGACCTATGGTGGGGGTGATACCTTCTGCATATAAGAATAGTTTAGGGTGGTCATTGGGTTGATGGTCAACTCAGGGCCAACGAATGAAAGTTGATCAATAGTCACATTTATTCCATCGTGAGGGAAAGAGTGGACACAATAGATTTCATGGAATAGACATAATCTCACCCAAGTAGTAAATTGAAATACAAGGGGTCTTGGACTACCATAACATCAATAAAGACAGTTTTACCTCCCAAAGTTACGAGAATCTGAGGAAGGAATCCTAAAGGGTCATTGGTTCTTCTTTTAAAATATAACAGATTCTAGGTAACAGACACAAGCTGAGGACAACCCAAATCTTGCCAAGCAATAGAGGAAAAAATACTAACAGATGCACCTTCGTCTATTAGTGTCTGAGGAACGTCCCGAACACAAACATTTACTGTAATATTGAAAGGAATGTGAGAGGGAAGATGAGGTCCAGTTAGCACACCCCAATATAAAAGGATGGCCTAATTACTGGGAGGGGGTTCCATTGGAGAAGGAGGAATTCTCCCCAACACAATAAAGTCTATATCAACAAGAAAAACATGAGTAGTATCAGGTTTACTCTCTAGTGGGGGAGTAGGATCGACTACTTGGGTTTCATTCTCCAAAGGGACAATGGGGTCAACAGGTGGAAACAAATCGACTGATTGGGTTTCACTCTCGAACGAGAGAGTGGGATAAAATGAGTATGGGAGAATATCAACTACTTTATCAACTAGTTCAACTAAGGACATGACCATATTGACTACCTGATAAACCATACTAACCAACGAAGGGACCAGATTGATCATTCCATCAACTACAAGAGGGTTGAGAGAAGGCCTGTGGTAAGCAACCAGAACTTGAGGCTGAGAAACAAACATGTCTTTCTATAATTTTGAGGCTTCGTCCACACAAGGGAAAAGGTGATTTTGATGAATCCCTTCGCATAACCTACATGATAACTTGGCTCTACTTTTCTTCTTCCCAATGGTATCTTGACTAGTTGATGGGAGGCCATCAACATGTTGTTTAGAGGTTGACGACATGGGATGGAGAGGGTGTTTATACCATGCTTCTATACCTTTGGATGGACTAGAGAAATACTTAAGAATATGGCTACCCTTACAAATCCTGCAAGGGTTCATGGGATTATGTGTCGTTTGGGTAATATTGGTATCATCAACACTCCCAGCATGGTTATTAGTAACTAGTTTTTTGCAAAATGTCCAACAATGGTTGGATGTTTGGACCCTTTCTTATTTTTCTTCTTCTTCTTATCCATTGTGTTACTAGCTTTAGATCTTTCACTAGGAGAAGAATATGAAACGAAAGAAAACCTCTCTAGAGAAGAAGGCGAAGAAGATCTTACTGGTGAAGAAAGAGAAGGATCAATATGAGGTTGATGCTCTTGGGGGGAAGTGCTTATAACTGAAGCACCAACTACATTCAGGATTACCTTAGTGGAAAACAACCATACCGGTAATCCAATCATGAGACCTGGAAGAATCAAAGTAGCGATGTAAGGAGGACCAACGTTTCCATAAGAAGTAAAAACAAAAGGTCCCCCTAGAGAAGGGGTTGCTTCATTGGTCATTCTGAGAAATGACGCCATTAAAAACAGATCCAACCTAGAGTATGCTAGGGAAAATAAACAACACATTCTAAAAATCTAGGAAGCAAGAAAACAAACAAAACCTTTTGACAATGAACACACTAGTTGGTGATGGAATCCAATGTTGCAAGAACAATGTAAGAAGGGGCTGCGATAGAGTGGGTGGAAAACTTACATTGATGACTTTCTTAACGAACTTACACCTTGGTGCAAGCTTCCACACAATAAATGTGGATTTACCCTTCAAGGAGCCTGAGTGAGTTTGGCCAAAATCAATTCCAGGTACAACGAAGACTTCCCCTTCACCTTCACCTTGTGTATTTCCCTAAAGAGAAAGGCCACTAAGGTCACCAAATATGACAATGATGTCTGGGGAAACAATCAATAGTCTGATACATGCACAAGGATAGGGTAACTGAGCTCGAAATTGACTTGAGAATACCCACACAAGGTTTTTTTCTCACGTGACCCCCAATAATACGCGCAACCACTACACCAACACCAACAAAGTAGGGTTAGTCACTTTGCTAGTCCCAATGCAACCTCCTGATTGACCCTGTGTGAGAAGTGCTTCCCAGGACAAAATGTAATAAGTGGATTTACTGCTCACTAGCACAAGATTCTATGTTTTTTATAGATTTGGAAACTTATCTTTTCAACCTATTCCAAAGCCCTACACCCAAACTATGTAGGTTCTCTACCATAAAATATAAAAATGTCTAATCAATTTTTATAAGTGCTTTATTTTAAGGTTGTTGTTTACTCAAGAGGACAATGGCGTGGACTAGATGATGTTTTGATTGACTCTAAACAATGCAAAGAAATGAGAATGAAAATATTTCGCTTCAATGAAAGATATCTTATGAGAAGGAGAAAATGTTTATCATTCCCATATGCACAATGTCCCAAAATTTTATTAAACTCATCAATATTAATATCTTCAAGAAATGAGACAAAGAGGCTATACACCAATACACGATTCTTGCCCCCCCCCATCAAGACAAAAAATTCCAAAAACCATGCAATTTCGCTACTTCAAATGCAAAGATGACCCCAATATAATACAAAGAAAGAAATTAAAAAAAATTGTTTTCAAAGATAGCTAAAAGAAATAGAAAATCTATTCAAAAACAAAAGAAACCCAAACTACAATCTTTCTTTTAAAATGAACTATTCTGAAAAATAATTGTTCTTTCATTAAACAATTATAAAGAAAAACAATGCTTTGTAACTGAAAGACACTCAAATCAGGAGATAAAATCTTTCAAAAGAAAACACACTTAAACAAAGAAAATAATGGCCAAAACTAGATTCAAAGATGTCAAGCCGATTATAAATAGACCCAAAAAATCACACCAAACACTTATCATATATCTCGGCAAGAAAAACCATCAAATGTTAAAAAAAATTCATAATCGTTGCAGGCTGTAGGACTAACACAGTGCAACGATCCCTGATCCCTGATCGTCGCAGGTAACAGAAGACCACAGTGTGACGATTTCACACTGTATCTCAAGGAAGCATGCGTCGATCCTAAATCATCACACTGTCCCTCAAATAAGGGTGCGACGATCAAAGGAAAAGTGGAAAAAATAAAAAGAATGAAGGGTTTCCAGTAAAATTGAATAATCAAAGAGTTAATCGGGATCTCCCAGTGACTCAGAAAATAGAACCCAGGAAATGAAAGAAAGAAATCAATAAAAACTAGGAAAACAATCTGCATCCACAATATGGTCACCAATTTTGTTATCAGACAAATCAGTAAGTGCAGAAACAAACTAATCTCCCTAAATTCAACAAGAAAATAGAACAAAACATGACAATATACTAAAATTTCCTTAGATTCCAGATACCAAATAAGAAGAGGATCCAAAACATACCTTTTAAATGTAGTAGACCGGCCCTTGCCAATGTGATCCCAGCTCCATCGTAAAGCTTATGGAGAAGTATCTGCAAAGAAACAAAAGCCAACGAAGACAAGAATAATAGAGTTTATTTGATATGAAACTATGTATGTGATTAAGGAATCAAACAATATGGACAAGTAACATTCATATAGGAAATAAAAGTATATATGTATTAAATAATGTGGAAGAAAGATACAACCAAATGCCTTGATGTTGTCAGGTTCCTTCCAACAGTTCCTTGCTTCTAACACACTTTTTCTCCATGGATTCTGAGACTGTAGATCTGATAGTCATTAACAATCTATTATAACACCCTGTTTCCCCCAGTTTGTAAAAATAACTATATTGGCCAAGAACTATGGAAAAATCCAAGATGTGAATGTGTGATTTGATGGACCCTGTATAAAAGGGTCGATGAATGTAAATGATGTGTGAATATGTGTTGCATGACTGCTGGGAGGGCGACGTGCTAAAAAAGAGACCATGATGGCTAATGAAAGGTGGTGGAAGGCACCTAGAATGGTGGCGTTAATTGGTCTTTACTGGCTCAAAGACCAAAGCTGCTATGTGGCCTTGGAATGAATTACTCGCCAGGATGGTAGTTTGGGAGGCTCCTCATGAGTTAATGAGGGGATGGGGGTGAGTTGCCCATCTGTAGAAGCCCTCAGACCTGACCACTGTGAGGGAATTCATACCACACGTGACCTTGCAGGACAAAGAAAGAAAGGAAGTGTGGAGAGGGAGAGGGCACGCAACAAGAATCATAGAAGGAGAACCAGAGGAAATCCGAAAAATACAACAAGTCTTGAGCATAAGAGAAGGAGAGTAACCTTCATCCTCGAATTCCAACGAGTAGGAAGTAGGAGACTGAGTCTCAAAGCCTCATGGTCTAGCTTGGGGGTGGCTAGTGGTAAATCCGTTGGGAGTCACTGAGCCTATGGTTGGGTGGAAATGAGCACCCCTCTCAGAAGTCATGCCATCCCTGGTGTTCTTTCTGATAAGTGTTTACATATCTCATCTTGGAATTAAATATAATGGATGCATGCTCATGTTTGTACACTTATAAATGATTGATTTCTGTATAGAAGTGTTTGCCTGGCTTTTCGATTAGCAACAATGAATGCATGCTTATACTTATATGACTATAATCGGTTTACGTATAGAATGTATAAGTTCATATTTGAGATTGTCCCCTGGAGAGTTTTCCCATGTACACGACCCATGATATTCCCTGGCTTGTTTTCCTGAAGGCACCTCCTTCTGGGAAGCTCCATCATATTCCAGAGCCAGAGTGAGTTTCTGGAAGGGACTACCATTTTTAAGTAAGTATTTAAGCTTACCTCACCGCTGCCATAGAGTTCATAGCTAGATAATATAAGAAGACCCTTTAGTTAGGTCACCCAGCCTGGTGATAATTACCCAAGAATCCTTTGAAGGATTTTATGGCCTAAGTTTGGAAACCTTCCACCAGAAAGAATGGTTCCCTCAATTTTGGTGTTTCGGAGTTTCGGCAACCAGGAAACCCAAGGTTAAGTTTCCTTGTATTCGCCATATGTGAAATCCTGATGTGGAAAACCCCAAAATGATAGATCATGAATAGATTTTGATGTTTCGGCATTTCAGTGCCCGACAATCCTAAGGGTTAGTTTCCTTGTATTCTCCATACACGAAATCTCGATGTGGGAAACCCCGAAATGATAGAGCATGAATAGATTTTGATGTTTTGGCATTTCGGCACCCATGAATCCTAAGGGCTAGTTTCCTTGTATTCGCCATACGCAAAATCCCGATGTGGGAAACTTCGAAATGATAGAGCATGATTAGATTTTTATGTTTCGACGTTTCTGCACCTGGGAATCCTAAGGGTCAGTTTCCTTGTATTCTTCATATGTGAAATCCCGATGTGGGAAACCCAGAAATGATAGAGCGTGAATAGATTTTGATGTTTCAGAGTTTCAACACCCAGGAATCCTAAGGGTCAGTTTCCTTGTATTCGCCATATGTGAAATCCCGATGTGGGAAACCCCGAAATGATAGAGCATGAATAGATTTTGATGTTTCGGCATTTCGACGCCCGAGAATCCTAAGGGTCAATTTCCTTGTATTCGCCATATACAAAATCCCAATGTGGGAAACCCTGAAATGATAGAGCGTGAATAGATTTTGATGTTTCGATGTCTCGACACCCGAGAATCCTAAGGGTCAGTTTCCTTGTATTCACCGTATGTGAAATGCCGATGTGGGAAACCCCGAATTGGTATAGCATGGCTAGAGTTTGGTGTTTCATCATTTCAGCACCCAGGATACCCAAGTGCGAGACCTCTTGTCCTCATATATCGCGAAGTCCTAACTTACGGAACCCCGAAATGAACTTAGGATTATATATATATATATATATATATATATATATATATATATATATATATGTCGACGTTTTGGAGTTTCAGCTCTTGGAAACTCAAGTGCAAGATTTCTTGTCCTCGCATATCGGGAAATCCCGGTACGTGAATTCCCGGTAGGATAAATCCCGAAGCGGCTTGATGTGAATAGGATTTCAGGTTTTGGGGTGTGAGGATTCGAAGAACTCGATTCCCTTGAATTTCAAACTCCCAATTTTCGAAGTCCCGAAATGCGAAAGACACCTCTTAGCTTAGCCCGAGGTCAGAACCGATGGACACATGGGAGTAAATCCTACGCTTGGTGCATGAGTTGTACACAATGGATATTCAATGAAAAAACCATTGAATTGGTGTGGTGAAGGTCCTGATTAGAAGACCTAGCCTACACTAGAACCTCATAGGAATTTGGGAACTCTACCCCTTGAAGAAGTGGAGAAGAAGCCAAAAAATCTTAGTTCTTGTAGTGGGTGTGTTACAAATTGGTATCAGAGCATGGTTACAACACTTGGCCTGCTTGGGATCATGAACAGGTTGCACAGAGACTCCATTCAGAGTACTGTTAAAAGGAGTAACTCTTTATCTTGACCCCCTCTATTAAAAGTCGAAGTTAATAATGAAAAATCCTATTGTGTGTGTGCATGTGAAAAATATGAATTATGTACTGGTTATAAATGAATATAAATATTGACTAACAACCAGTGTTTTTCTTTTGCACACAAGAAGAAGATCAACCACTAGAAATTATAGATGTATAGAATGGTGATTCACCATGAAGTGGGGGAGGGATCCCACAATAGAGACGAAGAGTCTGATGAGAGGAGGGCAGTAGGGACCCCTCTAGATCTAGATGAGACTGTGAGGAGCCTCATGGTCGAATTACAGAGCTGCAAGGCTGACAACGAGAGGATGATAAAAGAGCAAGAGAAGTAAATGGAAATTAATGCGGTTTTACTGCAGAGCGTATCTGACATACAAAGACAATTGTAACATGAACCTGAGATACAAAAACGTGGTCATGTCAGTGGCCAAACTGAGAGGATCACCTCGAGAAAGGTCCACCCCAGAGATAAGGGACAATCGTCGGACGATTCCTATGGAAAGGGAGATGGTGACTCAGAGGGATCTTCTAGCAACAGAACCAGTTCTCATTCCCGAAGGAAATGAAAGAAGAAAAAACTTTCCAAGAATCATAATCTTGAAGAGTTCAAGAAGGCCAAACCACCCTCCTTCGATGGTGAAATAAAGAAGGGAGAGGAAGCAGAGGCCTAACTGCTTGGACTAAAGAAGTATTTTAGAGTCCATGACTTCTTAGAAAACTTGAAGGCCTGAGTATCCGCCTTCAACTTGAATGGAAAGGCTTCCATTTGGTGGGAAGACCTTAAGAATGTAAAAGGGATTCATGAATAAGACCTTTCTTGGTAACGATTTGAGAAATACTTCAGGAATAAATATCTGTTGGAAAAATACTTTGACAAAAAGACTAAAGAATTCTATGAACTCAAGCTAGGGAAACTCACCATAGAGGAATATGTCAGCAGATTCCTCGAGTTGCTGAGGTATGTACCCTACATAAAAGAAGAAAAGTAAAAGGTGCAATGATTCATCAGTGGACTACCTAAGGACTATCAGAACAAGATTGAATTTGACGAACCAAAGACCCTAGAAGATACTATCTGAAAGGCAAGATATTGTTATGAATAGGTTGGGCATCATATAGGACCTCGTGAAGGCTGGAAGTAGAAGAATAGTTTGGGATTCCAGAAAAATGGGTTTAAATCCCCAAGATTTAAGGACTATAAAAATAACTCAAGGATGAGCTTCCCAGCCTGAAGTGTACACCAGCAGAACTTTCCCTCCTTGAGAAGAAATAAACTTTCTAGATCTACCCCAGTAAAGACTAATAACCCAAAGAGAGAACCTTTGAAATGTTGGGGTTGTGGAGAAGAACATCTACTGAGGCACTGCCCGCACTGACAATAGGACAACCGGAGAATTTACAACGTCCAAGAAGCTACCACCGTCAATGACGTGGCCAGGAGTGTGCCGCAAATTTATGCAGCCTTGGATAATAACCAAGATGACCACCAAGCTTTAGTGGTGGAAATCGAAGGTATGATCACCAACCATCTAGTGTCTATTCTGATTGACCTTGGTTCAAATTTGAGTTATATAGACCCTAAGGTTGTTTATAAATGTAAACTACATCCACATAAAAATGCCAAGCCATGGTTGGTACAATTAGCCATTGGCACCAAAAGAAGGGTAGTGGAGGTCTTACCAGCCTGCCAACTCATTATGGGCGAATTCCCCACCCAAGAAACCCTTAACATATTACCCCTGGGATCGTATGATTTGTTGATTGGTATGGACTGGATAGCCACCCATAAATCCAAACTAGACTATTACCATAAAACCTTCGAATGTGTAAGTGAAGAAGGAAGGAGAATAACCCTTCAAGGGATCCAAAAACTTGTCTTGGTGAGACAAATATCATCTCTTCAAACGAGAAAGTATTGCAGCAAAGGATGTCCACTATATGCAATACAGATGTTGAAAACAATTGAAGGCGACAAACCAAGCCTTGAATACCACCCCACACTGAGAGAATATAGAGATGTATTTCCAGAAGAGGTATTGGGTCTACCTCTGAGAAGGGGCATCGACTTCTCAATAGAACTTGCACCAGGAGTGGTGCCAGTGTCTAGGACACCCTATAGGATGAGCACACCTGAGCTAGTTGAACTTAAATTACAACTGAAGGAAATGATGGATAGAGGCTATATCTGGCCCAGCATGTCTCCATCGGGAGCACCAGTCCTGTTTGTGAAAAATAAAGATGGTACCCTCCGACTGTGTATAAATTATAGACAACTCAATAAGGTAACCATAAAGAACAAGTACCCCTTACCCAGGATTGATGACTTGTTCAATCAATTGGGAGGTGCTTTTATCTTCTCGAAGATTGACTTGAGATATGGATACCATCAAGTCTAAATCAAGGGAAAAGACATCCACAAAACTGCCTTCAGGACAAGATATGGTCACTACGAGTTTGTGGTAGTACCATTCGGATTGACCAATGCCCTTGCCACTTTTATGTGCTTGATGAACAATGTGCTCAACAAATTCCTAGACAAATTTGTGCTGGTTTTTATTGA
>ML818882.1:132484-161522 GCA_009831015.1 Picea engelmannii
ATAAGATCAGGTCTATCATGGAATGGCCTACCCCGAAGGACGTTTCAGATATCAGATCCTTTATGGGCTTGGCATGATACTATAGGATATTTATAAAAGGATTCTCCAAGATTGGGTGTCCAATCACTACCCTCCAGAAGAAGGGGACAAAATTCACGTGGACACAAAAATGTGAAGAAAGATTTTAAACCCTGAAACATTTACTGACCCACGCACCCGTGCTGAAGATCGTCGATTCTGAAGCTGACTTCCTTGTGTGCACAGATTCCCGTAAGGAAGGGATTGGAGGAGTCCTTATGCAAGGAGGAAGTGTGGTATACTATGAATCCCAAAAATTGAATGAGCACAAAGTCAACTATGTGACCCATGATCTAGAGCTAGCTGCCATAGTGCATGCCTTGAAAATGTGGAGGAATTACCTCATGGGAAGAAAATTTGTACTTATGACAGACCACTATGGATTGCGATATTTGTTTGACAAACCAAATCTCAATGCCAGACAAGCTAGGTGGATGGCCCTCCTTAGTGAGTTTGATTTTGAAATAAAAAATATTAAGGGAAAGGAAAATAGGGTGGTTGATTCCCTTAGTAGAAGCATGAAAACAATTCACCTGGCAGTGGTAAGCACCTACGAGACAGATGTCAAGGAAAGAGTCATAAATGCACAAGAGACAGAGACATTATTCTAGACTGTCAACTCATACCTACAACAAGAACCCACAGGGATAAAGTATGGAGGATACCAGATGATGGAAGGAGGTTTTCTCACTTATAGAAACAAATTGTATATCCTAGATTGTGACGACTTGAAGAGGTTCATAATGGATGAACTGCACAAAAGACCCTATACTGGTCATCTAGGATACCAGAAGATGATCACGGTCACCAGGAAACAATTCCATTGGCCTGGATTGAAAAAGGACATAGTTGAGTACTTAGCCAAATGCATAGAATGCCAATAGGTTAAAGTAGAACACTGACACCCAGTAGGATTATTACAACCTCTACCAATCCCATAATGGAAATGGGAAACCATCTCCATGGATTTCATCACTGGATTACCAACCTCGACCAAACATAAATACGCCATCATGGTAGTGGTGGATAAATTGAGCAAGTTCGCTCATTTTATCCCCATCAAGTTGACTTGTAAGGCAATAGACATCACCAACGTATTCATGAAGGAGATATTCAGAATGCATGGTATGTCGAAAGAGATCATGTCTGATAGAGACATGAAATTTACTTCCAACTTTTGGAAATCACTGATGGCTGGTTTGGAGACCAAGTTACTATTTAGCACAGCCTATCACTCTCAAACTGATGGACAGATGGAAAGGGTGAACCAAATATTAGAATACATGCTCAGGATGCACGTAATGCATCAACCCAAAAAGTGGGAAGATTTCCTGGCACTGGTGGAATTCACTTACAACAACGACTACCAAGAATCCCCGAAGACGAGCCCTTTCAAAGTCCTCTACGGTAGGCCATGAAATAATCCAGTCAGTTGGAGTAGTCTTGTAAACAGAGTTACTATTGGACCTGACATGTTGAAAGAAATGGAACAACAAGTGATTCAGATAAAACAAAATCTAAATGTCGCTCAGAACCAACAAAAAAGTTACGCTGACCAAAAGAGAACTCCAAGAGAGTTCAAGGTGGGAGACCACATATACCTCAGAGTTAGGCCCATGAAGAGTTCCCTGAAGATGGGAGCATGTGCCAAGCTGGCACCTCGATATTGTGGACCCTTTGAAGTACTAGATAGAGTGGGACCTGTAGCCTATAGGTTAGCACTTCCTCCCACAATAAAATCACATAATGTTTTCCATGTTTCATTATTGAAGAAATATGTACATGATTCTAATCATATAATTGAATGGTCTGTGATCCAGGTGGAACCGGAGGGAGAATTCCTACTAGAACCTTAATGCATACTAGATAGAAAGGAAACCCTGCTCAGGAACTGAACCATTGCATAGGTCAAGGTGCAGTGGAAACATTTTGGCCTAGATGAGGCTACATGGGAAATGGAAGATGACATGAAACGGGCATATCCGATTTTGTTTACTTCTGTACTTACACATTCTATTGATAGATAGAACATCGAGGATGATGTTCCTTTAAAGGGGAGGGAATTGTAACACCCTGTTTCCCACAGTGTGTAAAAATAACTATATTGGCCAAGAACTATGGCAAACTCCAAGATGTGAATGTGTGATTTGACGGACCCTGTATAAAAGGGTCAATGCATGTAAATGATATGTGAATATGTGTTGCATGACTACTGGGAGGGGGATGTGCTGAAAAAGAGACCATGATGGCTGATGAAAGGTGGTGGAAGGCACCTGGAATGGTGGCATTAACTTCCACCGAACCAATACCATAATGGTCTTTATTGGCTCAAAGACTAAAGATGCTCTCTGGCCCTGGAATGAATTACTCTCTAAGATGGTAGGTGGGGAGGTTCCTCATGAGTTAATGAGGGGATGGGGGTGAGTTTCCCATCTATAGAATCCCTTAGACCTGATCACTATGGGGGAATTCATGCCACATGTGACCTTGCAGGACAAAGAAAGAAAGGAAGCGTGGAGAGGGAGAGGGCGCGCAACAAGAATCACAGAAGGAGAACCAAAGAAACTCCACAAAATACAGCAAGTCTTGAGCAGAGGAGAAGGAGAGTAACCTTTGTCCTCAATTTCCGATGAGCAGGAAGTAGGAGACTAAGTCTCAAAGCCTCGTGGTCTAGCTTGGGGGTGGCTAGTGGTAAATCCGTTGGGATTCGCTGAGCCTACGATTGGGTGGAAACAAACACCCCTCTGAGCAGTCATGCCATACCTGGTGTTCTTTTTTATAAGTGTTTACATATCAAATCTTGGAATTAAATATAATGGATGCATGCTCATGTTTTTACACTTATAAATGATTGATTTCTGTATAGAAGTGTTTACCTGGTGTTTTGATCAACAACAATGAATGCGTGCTTATACTTATACGACTATAATTGGTTTACGTATAGAATGTATAAGTTCATATTTGGGATCATCCCATGGAGAGTTGTCCCATGTACACGACCCATGATATGCCCTGGCTTGTTTTCCCGAAGGCACGTCCTTCTGGGAAGCTCTATCATATTCCAGAGCCGGAGTGAGTTTCTAGAAGGGACTACCATTTTAAAGTATGTATTTAATCTTACCTCACCCCTGTCACAGAGTTCATAGCTCGATAATCTAAGAAGACCCTTTAGTGAGGTCACCCATCCTGGTGATAATTACCCAAGAATCCATTGAAGGATTTTATGGCCTAAGTTTGGAAACCTTGCACCGGAAATAATGGTTCCCTCAGTTTTGGTGTTTCAAAGTTTTGACAACCGGGAAACCCAAGGGTAAGTTTCCTTGTATTCGCCATACGCGAAATCCTGATGTGGGAAACCCTGAAATGATAGAGCATGAATAGATTTTTATGTTTCGACATTTCGGCACCCGGGAATCCTAAGGGTCAGTTTCCTTGTATACGCCATACGTGAAATCCTGATGTGGGAAACCCTGAAATGATAGAGCATGAATAGATTTTGATGTTTTGGCGTTTCGGCACCCAGGAATCCTAAGGGTCAGTTTCCTTGTATTCACCATACATGAAATCCGTATGTGGGAAACCCCGAAATGATAGAGAATGAATAGATTTTGATGTTTTGGCATTTCAGAACCTGGGAATCCTAAGGGTCAGTTTCCTTGTATTCGCCATACGCGAAATCTCGATGTGGGAAACCCTGAAATGATAGAGCGTGAATAGATTTTGATGTTTCGGCATTTCAGAACCTGGAAATCCTAAGGGTCAGTTTCCTTGTATTCTCCATACATGAAATCTCGATGTGGGAAACCCCAAAATGATAGATCATGAATAGATTTTGATGTTTCGGCATTTCGGCACCCGAGAATCCTAAGGGTTAGTTTCCTTGTATTCACCATACGTGAAATCCCAATGTGGGAAACTCCAAAATGATAGAGCATGAATAGATTTTAATGTTTCGGTGTTTTGGCACCCGGGAATCCTAAGGGTCAGTTTCCTTGTATTCGCCATATGTGAAATACCGATGTGGGAAACCCCGAAATGATAGAGCGTGAATAGATTTTGATGTTTCGGCACCCGTGAATCCTAAGGGTCAGTTTGCTTGTATTCGCCGTACGTGAAATCCTGATCTGGGAAACCCTGAATTGGTATAGCGTGGCTAGATTTTGGTGTTTTGGCGTTTCAGCACCCAGGATACCCAAGTGTGAGACCTCTTGTCCTTGCATATCATGAAGTCCCGACTTGCAGAATCCTGAAATGAACTTAGAATTATATATATATATATATATATGTCGACATTTGGAGTTTCGGCTCCTAGAAACTCAAGTGTGAGATTTCTTGTCCTCACATATCATGAAATCTCGGTATGCGAAGTCCCAGTAGGAGAAATCCCTAAGTGGTTTGATGTGAATAGGATTTCAGGTTTCAGGGTTTGAGGAGTTGAAGAACTCGACTCCCTTGCATTTCGAACTCTCAGTTTTTGAAGTCCCAAAATGTGAAAGGCACCTCTGGGCTTATCCCGGGGTCACAACCGATGGACACATGGGATTAAATCCTACACTTGGTGCATGAGTTGTACATGATAGATATTCAACGAAAAAACTAGTGAATTGGTGTGGTGAAGGTCCCGATTGGAAGACCTAGCCTACGCTATAACCTCGTAGGAATTTGAGAACTTTGTCTCTTGAAGAAGAGGAGAAAAAGCCAAAAAACCTTAGTTCCCATAGTGGGTGTGTTACATCTATCTTGACAAAGAAAGGCTCATAGCCACCATAGGCCCAAACTCTTGGCTTGACTAATATCTCATTAGCTATTCTCAAAATTTCTTCACAAAGCTCACCAAGCTCCAAAACAACTAACTCTCCCCATGAGAATTCCTCTCCTTTTATAAGATGAAAAGGATAGGGTGAGGAGGTTAGGATGATCCCGTGAGATCAGAGATATGAATTAGATCCAAACCGATCAAAGGCCACCTCATGTTGTGGGTGGGAAATCCCCCTACATACTATCATTAAGGGTTCTATAATGCATGCAAAAATGACCTAAAGTCTCCTACTTTTTTCCAACATCCCAATCATAAACCCCATTATTCATATGCAAATACAAGGTTAAAAATATCAAGTTATTGTACCTTAGTTTTCGTGTTTGATTTCTATCCTTTAACGTTTGGTCGCTCCTTGACTACAAATATCCTCCCAATGCTGACCTGCATTCACACAAAGAAAAACAAAGAACTCTGCATGCATATGATCTATAACTAATGGGTTAGAGATACTATCAAAATATAATCAAATTTAAATATTGACAATATCATATGGCGGGATGGGAAAAGTACTTCTTTTTATTAATCTCACAAGAGTAACCTTACAATAGTGAGATCGGCCACTGCTCCTCAAATATGGTCCTGGGCTCCTCTTCAACTATGCTTCGACTTATTTTGTATATGCTTCTCTTCACATGCTAGTTGAAAAAGGTTGGGACAAAGGGAATGTGAAATCAGTTAGAGTTTCTTTACAATTATTTTCCTCCTTCCAAATGGGACCCTACCCATTCTTTTATAGGCTAGAAAAGGCTAGGTATTTGAACGAGTGACCGGCTATGGGCGTTCAAACGGCTTAGGTAACTTACCCAAAACTGTGAGTTCCATATGCAAGCTTCCTTTTTTCATGCTTTTGTAGGTATACACGGGCGGTAGTGGGACAACTAGCGTATACACACCTGCAGTAGTGGAGCAGGGCACATGTGCCTTAAAAAAGGTTATTTTTAAGAAGAGATGTTTAGTAATGGTTTGGAAAAAGAAGTAAAATGAGATGGCCTGATGCTAGGTAAACATATCTGGTGAAAATTAGGGTTATAAAATATTTCCCCTAATGTGTGAGTTCAGAAGAGCGTCTAATGGCCGAAATACATTATCAATATTCACCAACATACGAAACAAGTGAGCCCAGGGATCAGAGTTTGGGAGGTGCCATATGCAAAATAACAATTGTCTCACCAAGGCAGGCATACCCATGCTCGGAATGAAACAAAATCATGGCTACCATTCAAATACATTGTATATCCATGTCATATAACTATATAAAGTGTAACCACGAGGAATACACAATAGATCTACATCTCGAAATAAAAAAGATATACATGTATAGTATCCATCTTCAAGAAGAAAATAAGGCCTGATGGCTAGATATGAGGCCTTTAGAGCTCGAGAAACAACTTCAAAATCTTCACAACTCGAGTAGGAGTGTAATATGAGTGTACGACTTCACTACCCAGAGGTCTCCGATGGCTTGTCAGGAACAAACTAGAGGATTTTGATGATCAGGCTTAGGGCTTCATGGACTTCGAACAAAGACTTGATTGGTATTTTGGGATGGTCGGGCATGAGGGCAAGAGACAATATACAAAGGGGCCTACTCAAGCTTGGTAAAAACTTCCCTTGGACAATAGCACTACAAATGATGAGACTCAGGCAACATGACGTTGACATAAGTTCACGATGCAGGAGGCAACACAAACTCTCCATATGTTTGGAAGAATAACAAAATGGAGGAGGACACAACTCTATGTAGCGAGAAAAACTTCCTAAGGTCATATTAAATCACAGGGCTTGACGAACAAATGAAAGGATGTTCTTTTTCCAAGGGTGACTCATTGTGCTGCCAACAAACAAAAAAAACTTTTCCCTTCCCCTTTTTGGGGTATATTTGATTTTTTTTGTCGTTTTCAATAATTGTGGAAATATTGAAAAAGAATCAAATAATTCAACATTACAAGGGAGGATCGAGTGTCGCAAACATACTATTTCCAAGCACAAGAAACACATGGATGCTCAAAGCAAAGGGACATATGTAAAAAGAGGGCACTCGAGAAAAATCCTTCGTGGGCCAAGGTGTCAAGACACAGAGGCGAAGTGCTACAGGGCTTACATATAAGGCATGCTTCAGATGGTTCAGTCGAGAGAAACATGGAGCTAGCATTAGGCCAAAGACACAGGTATGCAAATGCAATTAATAAGACACACAATGGTAATGTCCTTCAATGTAAGTTTAATGAGTCTAGAGAAGGTAAGCTCGACGGTTTTTCATATTTAGAGAGTCTGAAAAAGCGTAAAAGGAGACTCCACTGGGGTACCTTTTTTGAAGATAGTCTGGTCGGTTCAAAAAATGGGTACACTAGCACTGACTAGATGTCTATTCAAAACCATTTTAATGAGTGTGATAAAGACAAGATCACTCGACAATTTTTTCATTTTTAAGGAGTCTGAAAAAAGATTAACTATGGACTCCATTGGGAATGTTCTTTTGGACCACTTTAACGAGTGTGAAATAATAAGGTAACTCGACGATCTTTTTAATTTTAGGGAGTCTGAAAAGAGCTTAACTATGGACTCCGTGGGGGTTCCTTTTTCGTAAATTTAGTCCCTTAGGCCCGAAAAAGGGTTAAAATCATACCTGAGAATACTCTTCTAGGGAACCGAAGCTCCTAGATTATACCTTTGTTCATATAGTTGACCATCCAGACCAAAAAAGGTGTAAAATACCGCTGGACAGATGTGCCTTCAAATTTCAATTTAGTGAGTGTGAAGGTCAACAAGGTCGCTCGACAATATTTTCAATTTTAGAGGGTCTGAAAAGGGCTTAAAAGAAGACTCGTCAGGTTTTGGGAGTCCCGAGGGTGAGGTCAAGAGTGATAATGCATCATGCAAATGAGGCTCAAACTCATAATCAGGATAAAACTAATAATTACTCCCGATCCTATAGTCATTAATGATGACATGGACACCAAAATGAAACCAGGATCTATCTAGGGTGTCTATGAAGGGTTAAGATCTACCACTAAATCACAAAAATTCTAAAGCAACAATGATGGTTCCATGTTGTGATTTGGTGGGATCGATCCTATGGAAAATAGAAAAAGGAAACGAGGTGCAAAAAGTGGAGGTGCAATCCTATCTTACATGCACAAAGTTGGAAAAACAACTTTTTACCAAAAGACCTTGAAAATGGCCCAAAACTCCAAAAGTTTCCCAATACCCATAGTAACTCTTATCGTAAAAATCCATACGAAACTCCTGAATGATGTTAAATGATTTTTAATTTAGAAAAAACGACAAAAGGGTCCAAAAAATGGCAAAAAGTGGCCAAAAAGTCTATAAATAGAAGCTGGCAACTCATTATCACTATTGCTAATTGAGAAATTGACTAAAATCCAAAAATACCCCTTTGTGAAAAGAATTGATATTGGGAGCTTCAATGGACGAAACAAACTTCCGCTTGGACCAAGTAAGTACATACTAACCACCCTTGCATCTCAATTCTTCATTTATTCATTTATTTTTGTTTTTTGAGGGGGTACTGACCTTCAAAGAGGTCGGCCCTACATATATGCGGGTTTTCCTATGATAGCCTGCATGTGCACGTGTGCAAAGGAGAGACTGCACACGTGCACACACGACTGTGTGCATTACAACCCGCGTAAACCCTCTAAGATGTGGGAAAATTAAATAATGCAAGGGATAATCTCTCCTAAACTTGTAAATTGCAGGATGTATGTTCACTGGAGAGAGATAGAGAGCATGAGGACTTTGATTTTGTGGTCGCAGATGACCCTGATGTTGTAGCTGCATTATCTCAATGTGGCTTGTTTAAGTTCTTCCATAGTGCATTTATGTAGGCACAACCTAGGCTGTTGAATGCCTTGATAGAGTACTGGCACCCAGATGCAGAGGCATTCATGCTTGAGGGACAGTCATTGACTCCAACGATTGAAGATATCTATTTTTTGACTGGCTTCTCAAGGAGAGGGGAACTAGACAACCTCTGCATGTTTCCATCCAGGTCTCACAACACAACGGAGTTGATTAGAATCCATTTCGAGGAAGGTACTAACAAAGTAGGCACCCAGGGGTCGATTCATAAGATCAACAACCTAACACTGAAAGTGATAGTTCTACTTATCGGGTGGATCACTAGATCCACAGCTTTACACCAGGCTTCCCGGACGCACATGTATTGTATGGTTCAATGCTTGAATGCACAAGTTTTTGACTGGAGTACTACTTTACTAGATTGCATGAAAAGGCATTTGACAGAGTGTCAAATGTGGAGGAACATAAACTTTGGGTTTGGTACTATCCTTTGTTCTTTCTTCTTCAAGAGGGTACCTAGGCTGAGTCTGAGGGAGATTGTATGAGGGCACGTAGCCTCTTCTCCAACAATAAACAGATGGGCGACGTTGTTGCCACGACAGGGGGGAGGGAGGACTATTAAGGCCTTTGAAGACAATTTTTTCAATTGGTGGTCTCGACAGGGTACAGTGACAGAGGACTATCCCTATGCCAGAATCGACTTTTCTAGGGACCCTGACATGGGCATACCTCTCGGAGTGGTACGAGGAGAGCTAGGTAAGATTTCTTTTCAAATTTATTTGATTTTTATGTTGTTTTTATATATATCATTTTTTTGTATATCAGAGTATCTGACAGATATGTGTTTTTTATGTACATATGTGGGACCAGTGCATCCAATGGACTTTGCGAGGACCAGGAAACGTCCTCGACCAGAGGCTACACCAGCCGCAACTTGTGGACCAGTAGCAATATGGGGACCTCCAGTCGGTGATGATGAGAGATTTTTGAGATGGGTAGAGTGGAACCTTAGCTCTCTCACTTATACAGTCCCCATGGAAGAGATCGAGGATCTGTCAACATCTATGCAGCCTCATGTAGTTGGGATGCCACGGACTTGGGTCCAACTATTATGGAATTTGGCAAACGTCATTGTTCAGTTCAACAGGGCCAACATGCATCGTCCTTAGCTAGGCCAGACTACCTACGTGCCGAGGGCACCTTTTGAATATTTTTGAGGGCATAAGCCCCATGACTCTTTACTGGACGTATTTTTGAGGCACTTTTTCCCACCCATGTACTCCGATATTTTTGATATTATATATGGATTTTTTTTTATCTTTTTGTGTTTTATGGATTACACTTATCTACAAATGTATTTACATGTGCGTGTGTGTTCTTTTACTTACATGTGTGCTAGATGCCAATCTAATATATGATTAGCTAGAGTACCTGTAACCCGATTCAATCTCCTAGGAACATGGATATACGTAATGTAATTAAAGTTTTGTTCTAAGAGACATACCCTAAGGAACCGTCAGTGTAGAGTAGGATCATGAATGCGATAGACTCCATTTAACTGAGACACAACTAGCTGAGCGTCTAAATAGACCTAAAGGTGAGAGATACCAAGAGACAAAGAATCATGAATCAAATCAATAATTGCGTTGTATTCGGTGACATTGTTTGTAGTGTCGCCTAAAATGATACCTCCTGAAGATAACGACTGGCCCTGAGGTGTGAAAATCACCCAAGTTGTGGAGGCAAGCCTCCGATTTTTCTATCTAGTGCCATCTGCAAACCCAACAAACACCTCTGATTCACTTGACATCTGCCACAGTGAAAAAGATAACATAAAAAATGACACTCCATAAAACCAAAAGAAAAACCAAAAAATAATAGTACAAAGACTATACATATGTTACAAAAAGTCACCCACGTTGACCCACCTATGAGTAATACTTCTTGAGGTAGAGACCATTTCTAGGCTCTGCCAAAACATTTCCCTCAAATTCCACCAGACGATAAGCCCCCTTCTGTAGCATTTCTTTCATGATGAAAGGTCTGAACCACATGGGTTTGAACTTGCCTGCCCCTAGGGGGTCCTTATCTTCGTCATAGACCAGGACAAGGTCACCTTCAGATAAAATTCGAGGATGAACAGACCGATCATATTGACACTTGAATTTTTGTTTGTGAGCCTCGTTAGACAAGGCCGCATCATGATGTTGTTCATTGAGCTATTCGAGGTATAGTAATTTCTCTTCAAGTGGTGAAGTGTTTGGCAATAACTGTACTGTGAACTTTAAAGATGGGATCTAGAACTCTATGAGAAATATTGCTTCCATCCCGTAAATGAGTTGAAAAGGTGAGAAATTAGTTGTAGTCTTAACAGACATTCGGTAAGCCCATAATTCTGAGTATAACATCAAATGCCAATTTGACCTGGACAAATTGATTGTTCACCATAGAATGGTCTTAAGAGATTTATTGACAGCTTTCGCCTGACCATTCGCTTGTGGGTAGTAGGGTGATGAATGTTCCTTTCACAACCCAAGATTTGATGTTAACTTGGTCATCATTTTATTATGAAAGTGACTACCATGGTTAGTGACAATCTCTCTCGAGAAGTCAAACCTTGCTATTATCTGGTTGAACAAAAAGAGAGTTGTTGTCTCCCCATCATCTTTAAATGTTGGCATAGATTTGACCCACTTGGTGAAGTAGTCTACTTCTATGATGATATAGCGGTGCCCCCTTGCTGAAGGGGGGGTGCATGTACTATACTCAATCTCCCATTTAGTGAAGGGACCAATGGTAATAATGGGAAACATGGGAGCGGGGTTTTCCCTCATATTCTAAGAGAAGATCTGACACGGGTGGCACTTCTTGACCGATTCATCACAATCTTTGATTAATGTCGGCCAGAAGTAACCGGCTCGTAGAATTTTTTGGTTGTTTCTGTAACACCTCTTTCTTCCTGAAGCTATAACACTCTGATACCATACTGTAACACCCCCTTTCCATCAGTCGAGCAGGCGCTTCTTCGTGGAATAACCATCTCATGCTTGATTATATATATATATATATATATATATATATGACATGAATTTAAAATAGGTAAAACACATTTAAACTCAAAGTGAGAATAAGAATTACTATTATTATAAATAATCAATGGCTTTAACATTAATTCATATGCACAACAGAGTACATTATAATTATAAATACATAGACATGCAGTAACATAATTGAAACATCATCTGGTACTTATCTTTGAAAACGGTGGTAATTCCACCAACCAGGTGCAGGCCTTCCACGAACCTCCCAGCCTTATACCACACTTCTCATCAATCTCAGCAGTAGGTCACCCCCGAGCTAGGACTAAGATCCACCCCAAGGCAAGTAATCCTAGGCTAGGCTGAGGTTACAGGGAAAACACACAGTCACAAGGAAGTAAATATCTCCCAGGAACCACTCATACTCACTGCCCACAGACTCTCCTTCCCCACATGCCTGTTCCACCCTAGGAGTATACACCTTCTTTGTCACCTAGACAGTCCTTCAGTTGCTAACCTCCCTTTCCTTGGGTTTCAGCAACAGACTAGACCGGAAGTCTTCAAGCTCTGTGGCAACTACAGGGTTCCTTCCAAGAGTTCTCTCCTTCCTCTGCACACTCTCTCACCTAGAGAGAATCGCTCACAGGCCAAGACACCTATTATTCCAACTTCAATCACCTCTCTCACCTGGAGAGAGTGTTATACAAACTGACCAACAAGCCACACACATTCCAACACTGCGTGGTCACAACTGCCAACGGGGAAAATAGACATGGGCTTTCCAATAGGCTCAATAATGATAGGATGGTCTCATGGTTATGGCTTGGGATAAAGATTCCATAGACAGGCTCAATCTATTCAGACAGAGGATGTCTCATCTTTCCAGAAATCAACACAGGCTATCCCTGAAATCCACACAGACTTTTCCCCATAGTTTCATAATTGCACGAGGTCTCTTGCCGAGGTCAGATGGGTTCATGCTCAGGCTGTCGAGGGTCGAATGGAGGAGGAACCCCCATCATGGATCATCTTAGCCATTTTATTTGCATGGGCTTGGGTTGACACTTGTCACCCATGAAATGATAGGCATTCCATCAGCATGCATTCCTCCCATTTAGAAGTCACCTGTCATTCCAAAAGGGAGTTAGGATAAAACATATAATTCACATGTCTTTTGGAATAATATTAAAATATTATTCCCAAGGACTTAAGCCCCTAGGCTCAACACTTATCCCCTTTTCCCACCTTCCAACCCCTAATCCCCTTGCCCACTCTATGGATACTTAGTCCCCCATCACTCATTCATTGTGGTCGGTCTACACACGACGATGTTTATATTTTATTACTATTCCACATAAATACAGATACAAAATCAGGCTCTTGGCCTTCAACACTTAGGCTCTCTGGTCTAACAATCACATAATCCCACTAGCTTATATAAACTCATCTCACCAGCTTATAAACATATTTACATTTCATTCCATAAAAAATATTTACAATAGGGCTCGGCCTTGGGGACATTACAGTTTCCAACCTAGACAGATGACCGCCACATGCTCTGGTGTGGCAGTCGTTAAGCATGATTTATTCTTCTTCATGAGTGAGACATCGATGAAGGATGTAGTCTACACCTCAACGATACAAAATTTCTGTGAGTATGAGATAGTTCTTAGCCTGATGGCATATACAACAACACTCATCCAAAGAAGCAGAGGTGGGACACTTCAAAGTCTAGAGATAGACAAGAAAATCACCATACCAAGGGTCGAAAGACATGATAAAAAACATATCTCCTTTGATAGGCGACTCGTCAGGTATAACATCACATGATTTGAGCAGAAGTTCTGATATGAGTTCCACAAAGACCATCGACTTTTTGGATTTTCCCGAAATGAACTTCAAGTCAAATTCCTGGAGGATAACTATCCATATAATGATCTTTCCAATGATGAATCGTCGTGTCAATACGTATTGAAATGGGTTCATGACAACAATGATGATGGTCTTGCGAAACAAAATGTAATGATGGAACCATTGGACAACATGGAATGCTGCCAACACAAGTTTTTCAATATGGGAATAATTGAGTTGCAGTCCAACTAGGCCTCGACTCAGGTAATAAATCACGTATTATGAGAGTAAATCATCCGCCTGCACTAAGACCATACCGATGGTTGACTCTGCAGTGACCAATAATAATAGGAAATCTTTATTATAATTGGGTGGCTGAAGCAGAGGGGTAGCTATCAGGGTGTGTTTCAACACTGTGAAAGAGCATTGAGCGGCTTTGTCCCAATGAAAAGGAACATCCTTCTTAAATAAACACATAAAACCCTTTGTGATCTCGGCATAGTTTGCGATGAAACGTCGTAAAAAATTGACTTTCGCTTACATACTTTGAAGCTGAGGGATGGGCACATGGGAGGCAATTTAACTATTTCCTCAACCTTTAGAGGATCGACCATGATCCCTGTTGTCGAAACTATGAAGCCTAGAAGACAACCCAATGTGACGCAAAAACCACACTTGTTTGGATTCAAGCGGATTCGGTAGTAGCGACACCGTTCAAGGATAAGTCAGAGGTGTTTCGGATGATCATCTCTCTTGTGAGATAGTGATGCTAAATCATCGAGATAAGCCTCGACTATGTGTTTGAGGTCATGGAAAGAAAAATACATGGCCCACTGAAACATAGCTCAGACTTTTGCAAAAACTCAAAAAAAAGGTAATAAAACCAATTTAAACTACCCAACAAGTATCCCTAAGAACCCTAGAGATTTCCCCAGTATGGTTACCAATTTTGTTGTGGGTGGTAAATCCCCCTACGGACTAGCATTAAGGGTTCTGTAATGAATTAAGAAATGACCTAAAGTCTCCTACTTTTTTCCAACATCCCAATCATAAACCCCATTATTCATATGCAAATACAAGGTTAAAAAGATCAAGTTACTGTACCTTAGTTTCCCTGTTTGATGTCGGTCCTTTAACGTTTGGTCCCTCCTTGACTGCAAATCTCCTCCCAATGCTGACCTGCATTCACAGAAAGACAAAAAAAGAACTCCGCATTCATATGATCTATGAACTAATGGGTTAGAGATGCTATCAAAATATAATCAAATTTAAATATTGACAATCTCATATGGTGAGACAGGAAAAGTATTTATTTTTATTAATCTCACAAGAGTAACCTTACAATAGTGAGATCGACCACTGCTCCTCGAAACTGGTCCGGGGCTCCTCTTCAATTGTGCTCCAACTTCTTTTGTATATGCTTCTCTTCATACACTAGTTGCAAAAGGTTGGGACAAAGGGAATGCGAAATCGGGTAGAGTTTCTTTACAATTATTTTCCTCCTTCCAAATGGGACCCCTACCCCTTCTTTTATATGCTAGAAAAGGCTAGGTATTTGGACGAGTGACTGGCTATGGGTAGTTAAACGGTTTATGTAACTTACCCAAAACTGTGAGTTTCGTCTGCAACTTTCCTTTTTTTCATGCTTTTGTAGGTATATGCGGGTTGTAGTGGGACATCTAGCATATACATGCATGTAGTAGTGGAGCAGGGCGTCTGTGCCTTAAAAAAGAGTGTTTTTAAGAAGAGATGTTCAGTAGTGGTTTGGAAAAAGATGTAAAATGAGATGGCATGGTTCCAGGTAAACATATCTGGTGCAAATTAGGATTATAACACCTCATCCTCAAAGCTTCTATTCTAGAAGCATTGAGAAGATTCTCTTTTTCCTTCATACAAAAAATCGTGGCACCCTTAACACTAAGCAAGGTGCAACGATGTCACAGGCCATTGTGGTGAAACATGGGAATATTTGGAATCGTCACACCCCTAACACTAGGTAAGGTGTGATGATCCTTCTTGATAGAGTTTTTTACAAAGGAAAATATAATTTCATTTCTCTAGGAAAATTCATCTTCATTCTTCTTCAGGGATTAAGGCAATTGATCCTTCTAAAGACAAAGGATAGGTTTACATCATTAACGATCATAGGGGTGATGAAAATAATGTGTAACAAGGATATTCTTGTATGGTATCGAGGATAAATTGTCAGGGCTATAGACCCTCACTATCTACGAAGCAATGTCAGAAAAAGAGAGATGAAGAACACACTTATGTAGATGTTTGCTTGTTATAAAAAGTGAAAACCTGTGGGTAAACCAAATCCAATCAGAAGTGTGTAGAGAGTCAAATAATTTTCCTCACTAATCAAGTCTTTTAAAAGGGTATGTTAGATAACAAGTACTTGAAATATTGGCTTATATCTTTTAGAAAAATTTGGCGTCATCGTGGTAGACATGATTATGGGAAAATTGTCTACAATTTGTTGAGCTTATCCTTAACATTTAGATATGAATTAAAAGACTTAGAATTATATTGATAGAGATAAATAGTTCTTTCAGTGTGTCACCATTTTTTACAACCACAACAATCCCACTTTACTTTTTCTTTTATTAGTGAAAGGCGTAGATGCTTTAGGGGCTAAATATGCAAATGGGATAATTTTCCATGGTTTTTTCCAAAAAATGATTCACCAATTTCCATTTTTTCTAAAATTGTTTCAGCCAAATTCCATTGAGTAAAATGGTTTTACCTTAAAAATTGCCAAAATTTCATAGACACTATATAAAATCCTTAGAAATTTGAATATTTTTACAAAAGTATCGCCAAACATTTTAAATTTTGCATATTAAGGAATAGTAAAATTATCCCAGGTTTCTACATTTTAATTTAAATTTCCATCCTTAAAATTATCCCTAGCGGCCCCCCTACTGAAATTGGAACCCTAATTCCTAATCCTCTACTACTTGAGCCTAATTTTTATTATTTTCCTACTTTGAGTGAGTTGGGGGTATCTATCTTTATTGATGACTATGTTTGAAGAGGTTTGTTAATACTTTTGATCGTATACATTCAAATGTATTCATAATTCTTTTTGACTTATAATGCCTCAACAACATTTATATGATGAAATTGACAATTTATCTTTGGGACCTTTTACAGATTTCAAAGTATTTGATTATCCTATATGACTGCTTATCTAGGCGGATATTGGTGGCACCCACCTGTCCCATATTCCAATTGGCTCATCTGGACAATTTTCAGTTCAACATTTTTCTCTGTAGTGGGGACATTTCTTTGTAATTGTGCGTTCTACACTTACATGGTTGTCCTGAAGCCCGACACAGCATCCATGTGGATATTGGTGGAATCCCACCTATTCCAACTGGATTATTTTGGAATTTTTCATGTCAGCACATCTTTTTGTACTTCCAGGGCCATTTTGGGGCCCTAAACAATGTTTTTTTGGTGTACCATGATCAAATTGTAGACAAAGTTAGATTTTGATGACATAATGCATAGTTTTCGAAAATACCTTTCCAACGAGCTATCACGCTCCTAAAATGGAGATTGTATGCAAAAGTTATGACCCTGGGAAGTTGATCTACTAAGTTACCCAAATGGGGCCCACATGACTTTTGGTGTTTCATGTAACATACACACGATGGGGCATACTTTTTTTTTCTCTTTTCTTAAAGGATAGATTCTCCATCCATGGTTTCTAATTTAGAAATTCAGGGAACCAGCCCGACCTCCCGGTCAAGGATCTCTGACTCTAGAGCCAAACAATTCTATGAGCCCTTGATGGTCTCGTTCTGTAATAAAACACACACCCTTTTGAATTCCTAGTGTAGGTCTAATTGTTCTCATGATCTTGATTGTGCCTCTGATTTGATAGCTCATATCTATCCCTTTCAAAGATGCAGATTAGATCTAAACCTCTTTCAAATCAACAACTATGATTTGTTTCAGAATTCTGGACTTCTGAGATCTCAAATATCAAACTTCACTTCCCCTCGAAGTATGTGGATTCCTGTCGCATGTCTAATTGAATCATATGGTTGAGGCTTACTTTGGGCCTTTAACTAAAATCTATAGATATATGCCACCTGTCCTCTTGATTTGATGTCTATGATTTACTTTGGGACTTTACTCGAAATCCACAGATCTATGCCACATGTCTTCTGGATTAGAGGGTCCAGATTCACCTTGAACGATCTGATGCTTGAGATTTAATTTGGACAATCTGATGACTGATATCTACTTCGCATGATCGGATGACTGATATTTACTTCATCTCTCTGGACTTTGGGAGTCTCAAATATCAACTGAAAACTCTCGAACAAATTTCTCCGGAGTCCACAATCTGTCGCCACGCATCTACTCCGATCAATGGTCTATATATGCTCTCCACAAACATAAATCTCTGGAGTGAATCCCTCTGGAGTGTCGGATCTTCTGACACCTATCCTCCCCAAATCAATGACCCTGGTCCTCTTTGGGACTTCGACACTTTTCAACCAAGACTAGATCAACGGTCCTTTGACCTCCTCCTCAATCAATGATCGAGATGTCCATCGGCACTTCAACACTTTCACCCTCTCTTTTCCTCCAGAGTGCACCATACCAGGAGTTATTGATCTAGCACAACGCATATACTTTCAAATCAATGACTGTCATCCACTTCGGGACTTTGGCCTTTGGGAATTTCAAATATCATTTTCTCCACTCTCTACTTCTCCTAGAGAATTTTATCCATAGTTCATGATTTGATGACATTTGTCCTCTCATAGATTGACGGATCCCAGCTACTTCGACTATTTAGGTTTTGGTGATTTCCAACTTTACTCCTTTGTTGTCTCCCGTAGTTCATGATATTTCGCCATGTACCCTCTAGATCCGATGGTCCAAATTCTCTTCGGTTCTTCGGCTCTTCAGGCTTCAGGAGTTTCAGACTCTTATGCACTTGTTTATCCTGTATTTCTTTCACCCTAAATTCATGGATTTCTGCCACGTGTCCCTCTGCAACAGAAGGTTGTGATCTTCTTCGACCGTTGAGACTTCGGGATTTTTTCAAACTCCTCACCTGGAAACCTCCGAAGTAATTTTCCCTGAAGACTTAGATCTATTGACATGTATCTCTTGCCATCTAATGGATAGGATCTACTTCAGGTCTTTACCCAGATTCCACTGACTTACGCCATTCTCGCTACTCCTTCTCTGCTTCTTGATCTCTTTTGACTTAGAATATTTTGTAAGTTTTCAAAGGCCTCGACCTTTGATCCTCTTATAGGTATGTCTCTTGGACTTCGTTTGCATGCATGAAAGTGTTATTTCTTCTAATATTGATCCCATTGAATATTTTTCCTTCCCATGCATTCCTTTCATTTTAGGGATCTCGTCAAACTTAGATCGAAGGTTAACAATGATCGACGGTTCACAGAAATTGCGGGGCTCCAACATGCATGCTCTTTGTAAAAGAGTTCAACCTCCACAAGTTGGAAAGTGCTTGCTCAACTTGGTCTTAACTGGATTCATTGATCTTCCATCCTAACACAATAAACAACATTGGTAAATTGCAAGCCATAAACTAGCACGTCCGCTACTTTCACCTTCTTTCTCTACAATGATTCCCCACCCTTGATCTCCATTCATAGATCGACGGTTCACAGTGATTTTGGGGTCCCACATTGGAAATCTGAGAAGTTCTCGCTTGACTCTGGTCTAATCCTATTCATTGATCTTTCATCCCCAATGAGATCAATGACATGGGTTGATTGTGTGTCGTGAACTAGTAGGTCCGCTGAATTCACCTTCACACTCCATAATGATTCCAAATCGTCGATTAAATCGAGTGGTTGGTGTTTGATTCAGTAACTCCAGTGAACACTTGAGGATATCTGACAATCAGGATGGCCTCTCCTCCCATTAAATGGGCCGCATCCATCTCCGTTGTTAGATTCTTAAGTGATGGGTAGTTTTGGTGAATTGACTATTTTCTACCTCCTAGATCTTATGGTCGGGACGGTTCCCGAGCATCCTCAGATATAAGGCTCAGATTTAACTTTAGGACTTTAGGGATTTTACCTCCCTTATGATGAACTTTCTCATTTCTCCGAACTCACTAAGTCTGAATGAATCCAAGTGTTAACTCCCATGCTCTTTCCCATATCCAACAGTCCCAATAGACCGTGGCTTCTTTCGAACAGATTTTGTTCATTCGTCTTCCAAACAAGGGAACCTTCCCTTTTGATAGCCTCTCTACTCTTATTGAGCTTTGTTATCTCTGAAAGTCTTAAGATATTTGCACTCTTTCTCTTGAACTTAATGCTTGGAAGAATCCTTCCGCACACTGCTTACGCTCATTCCTCAACTCTAGAACTTATGTGGTACTCAGTCTTTTCTTTCCTTGTAGATATCCTGTGCATACATGCACTATCTCTCCTGAGATTTAATAGAATCCCTCCTCCAAGGGACTCAGGAGGACTAGGAGTGTCAAGATAAGTACATGAAACTGTGGCCAAGGTCGATGAACTCACAGTTTGTCGATCTAATGTAAGGCACCACAGGCTGCAAGAATTTACAAATACAAAACATGTCTAATCCATACTTGCTTAAATACACAATTTAAACAAGAATAAAGAGATACAATATAACCATTAAGAAAACATACACATCCCTGGGTGATTCACAGTATATCCCATTTCATTACATAATTACAACTTAATTTCATAGGGTATGAGAATACTTATCTATTAAAAGTTGCATCCAACCAACTAACTATGGGTGTGCGCATTTCCACCCAGCCATAGGCTCAGAGGCATTCATTCTTAGCACTCTGGCCACCCCCATGCAAAGCCATGATATCACTAGGTAATTTACGCCATCTCTCAGAGAAACTCTTGCCGTCACAGTGACCCTGCGAGGTTTATCAGATTCTTCCTCAGCATCAAGCTCACATTCGGGTCCTTCAGGCCATGTTCTCAAAACTTTCTTTGGGTTTTCATATCTCCCTTACGATCTTGTGCTCTCATCCTGTGTCTTCTCTCTTGTTGTCTCTGTATGTGTCTTAACTTTCCTCCTCTAGAAGGTTTTCTACCTGTCCCATTCCTTCTGTCATAAGGTAGCTTGGGTCTGCAGGTCTCTATGGTACTTCGAGATGACATCCTACAACTAGACCATTCTTCCATTCATGGGGGTGGTTGATGATTCAACCATTGGTCCTTTCTTTATTAACTGATTTCTTTCCTCTAGAGATATCATGGCTCGCACTTCAAGGCTTCACCCCCCAATAGTCAATTATAGACAGTTTAACAATAATACATTTACACTGTCCACATGCCTTATCATGGTAATCCTTTTTATGATTAATTACAAGCTGGGGGAAACATGGGTGTTACAATTCCCTCCCCCTTAAAGGAATACCATCCTCGGTGTTCTTTCTCAAAAAACACCCATCATGCCTTTCTCATTCAGCTATTTCAGAAATCTTGATCCTTCTTCCTCGGTCAGGTCCTTTTTGAGGTCCTTTATTAGACCTTTAATCTTGGTCACATGATTTCAATAATTCTTGGACAACAAGAACTTTAATCATATTCTTATGCGAAAACATTGCATAAACATTTCTAGGAAAATTTCATAATATTAGGACATTAATTATCTGCGTAGTTTGTGAATTCTTATCCACATGGTTGTTTTGTTATCTAGGATCATTGTTTTTCCTTGACATACCCATTGGATGCATTATCCCCATCAATAGTTTACAAAAACTATCAAGGTTTCATCTTCCTTACAGTCACTCACCCTCCAGGACCAGGCTTAGGCATCCCCTCCTCTTCTATACAGTCCCTTAGGTGATCCATCTTGCCTTGCCAAGGTTTTGTCGCATAGGAAGAAATACCCATCATGTGCATGATCCCAATAGTTTACAAGAAAAATCATGGTCTCTTATTCCTTACAGTCACTCACCCTCTAGGCCCAAGCTCAGGCATGCCCTTCTTTATTATATAGTCCCTCAGGTGATCCATCTTTCCTTGCCAAGGTTTTCTCGCACAAGAATAATTCCAGAGACTCTATCGAATCTTACAATCGAGGCGTCCCTTAGAATTTCCCTGCCGAGGCATCCCTCTGGCTTGTGTTACCTCAACACAACATATTCTATGTGATCATGTCTTACCACGGGGTTATCATGGCTCAACAATATCCATTTTTTATTCTTTTACATCTTGACATCCTTTCAGCTCAACTAAAGTTAGGGATGAAGGTTTCTCTCCTTCTCCTGACACCATAATAGATAGGGATGAAGGTTACTCTCCCTCTCTCGACACCATAATAGATATGGGTGAAGGTTACTCTCCTTCTTCTGGTACCATAATAGATAGGGATGAAGTTTTCTCTCCTTCTCTCGGTACCGTAATAGATAGGGATGAAGGTAACTCTCCTTCTCCCAATAATTCATTCTTTACACAACCAAACAAATTGTTAGTCTCTATTTCATGCGATCAGATTATACTCTTTTTCACAGTTCTTCCTCAAACCTGAGAGTTTAGTATCTCATCTCTATACTATTCGTAGATCTTTTCCTTTCACCTGTATCATGGGTATACAAAAATTCATGAAACATCATCATAAATTTTAAATTCAAAATTTCCTTGTAAATATGTCACCTACAAATTTCCAATTCCACATTTTATTTTCACATTTGTTCTGCATAGGAACCATATTCATAATTATGGGACTTTCCTTCCCATAGTGGTTTGTCTTAGTAGGAAATTGGTCTTCCTTATGGGATTACAACGTTTCCATATCCAATACTCCTTTGCTTCCTACACTTTCAACTTCAATCAACCAAACAAATTGTTAGCTTTTCCATTCACATGCATTTTTATTGCAGCTTTACAATGTCATCACAAACAATTTCAGAATTGTGGATACTAACAATCAAATTCACTTTCTCAAAAAGGAAATACCTTTCCTTTCCGTTTGGCTTAGTAGGAAATTGGTCTTCCTTATGGGCTTATAATACCGCAATATCCAAGACCCATTTCCTCCATGCAATTCATTCTTTACATAGCCAAACAAATTGTTAGTCTCTCATGCATCCATGTATATATATATATATATCTATATTCAAAACCATGCATACTAACAGTTCATCACATCTATATAAACATAAAAAGGGAATCCCATTCCTTTTCTATGCCTCATTTCAACATACCAAGCCTTTCAAAACATAATTCAAGATTTCAAAGGATTTTAACAAATGTGCCAATTATTCATGGCCACCTTCATACTCAATGCACTCTTGCATTGTTTTCGAGTTCATCACACTTTATGACCAGTTCTTGGTTGCTAGCACCCTCTTTCTAATTTTTACCTCATCGACGGTGCTTTATGGGGACTTTTACAACCCTGCCAACAATCTTTCAACCGCAACTTTCTCCTGGTCATTCTTTGCTTGAGGTTTCCCATCATTGAAAATTGTCTTCCTCAATAGCTTCAATTCCTTTATATATATAGCATGAATCATCATAGTCATATTAGTTGTAATATTAAACCAAATGCATGTATCATAACATTTGAATTCATAAAACATCTTCAAAATGTCCTAGCATATCTTTATGCACTTCATCACATTATCCTCAAATGTTTCAACTAGTGCAACACAAACATATTTTGATTGTATATTCAGTAATACAATCCTTATCACTATGGTGTCAAAACCTTTTTACTTTCATTAGCGTACCAACTTTCTCATCTAAGAGAAAACATAATACTCAGCAAGGAAATAATTTAGGACTCTCCCCTTCTTCCAACTCTCTCTACACTGCCTGGGACTTTTCAGCCCAGTTGAGTTATCTCTAAGGCCTCATTGCCTTTTCTTAATCATGGATTCAACCAATCCTATTCAGTTAAACATACTCATTTATTCATTTAATCATACTTAGGGGGTTTTCTTTCCTTTTACCAACTATACCGGTTTCCACAACTTCTCTTTTAATCCTACGACTCTTTTAAACAATTTAAGGTTCTTAGGGTGAGGAAAGTGTTCCTCCTTTTCTTCCCATTTACTTATGAAATCTGTTTCTTATTGTGATCTTTCTGCTCTTTTCTTGAGCAGCCCTAGGTTAGGCTCATCCTAACTCTTAGGATACATCAACATGCTTTAATAGAAAAATATTTTGCCCATAATGAATCATGAACCTATGCATCCTGCATGTTACCATTCGGTTATCAGAATGGTCAAGATTCATTATTAGTCTTTTATTCATTACATGTTGTTTTTCAAAATGTAATCCAGGATTCATATATATATATATTCATATACACTTGTGGCTCACTGCTTAATTCTCAACAATCATTAAGGTTGTGACTTTGTTTTTCTGACAGAGTCTTCACACAGTTCCTCCATAGGGAACTCCTTCAGCATGAAACTTCCTTATTGCATATCCATCACTATTTTTGATGGCCTCAGTCGTGAGTTATCTTCAATAGTTTACCAATTATCCCATAAGGAGTATAAACAAGCAACTTTGTCATGTACCCAAATTATGTATCCATACATATTCTAGTTTTTTTAACTTACATCATACATGTGCATCACTTGCACGTTTAATATCAATCATACCTAACTGGTATTACTATCAGGATTCATATTAGGAAGCTCCATAATTCATTAAACCCATGTACTCAAGCATAATTAAACACATATAAGTATTCATAATTCTTGCTTATTTCTTTCACTTTTTCCATGTCATTCACACACATGAACATATCAGGCTTCTATATCCTTTTCTCAAGGATATTCCAATCATCCTTATGATCATGTATACACATTCCTGGATAAGTAGGTGCAGATATTGCACCTTTTTACCTCATGCATTCACTTGATAGTTTAATTTCATAATTAGTGTCCTTTAGTTTGAGATTTCAGTCACTTACATGACTAATCTCATAGTCATATCTCGTATTGATGTTGCCTTTTCTCAAGGCAATAACCAACCAATGTCACGTTCCTCTTTATGCGACAACGTCTAGCAATAAAACCTTCTTTCCTTAGTATCCATAGGGTTTTACCCATCTCACTTTTCTCTGGTCATGAGGAGTTATATAGTTCGATTTTAATATAGAGCAGTAACTATAACTTCTAGGGATCCTAATTGATCCTATCAGATTCCTTTAAGCCCACAAATGTATTAAACATTATATAATATACCATCATTAGTGCCTGAAGTTTCAACTTCCCCTACTTAGAAGCAGTGTTACGAACACTAGGTCATCCGTCCTTTGGTCTTCAACTGCTCTTTATAGAAACCTGACACCTTCAACTATCCACATTCAAGTCTTATTATAAATTTTAATTAGCATATCCCTACTCCGGTAAGAGTAGTTATCAATTTGACAAAGGGATAAAGAAATTATTCTGCTTAAATTCAACAAGAATTCCCAAAATCACAGGTTCAATCTACAGTCCTTCTCCTCAAGGAGAAAATGTAGATAACAATACCTCCTTACGTGACTCATACATGAGCCCAAGAAGGCCAAGTGTTGTAACCATGCTTTGATACCAATTTGTAACATACCCACGATGGGGCATACAATTGTTTTATCTTTTCTTAAAGGATAGATTCTCCATCCATGGTTTCTAATTTGGAAAGTTGGGGAACCAACCCGACCTCTCGATCAAGGATCTCTGATTCTAGAGCCAAAAGACTCTCTGATACCTTGATGGTATCATTCTGTAATAAAACAAATACCCTTTTGACTTCTCGGTGTAGGTGTAATGGTACCCACAACCTTGCCTTCATGCTTGTAGAATCTCTGAGTTTGGGCACTAGCCCCTTTTCTGATAAGCCCCTCCTTGAGGTGACCTTGGGTGATAAACTCACATAACCACATGATTGTGGGTGCATCCAAGGGTGGTTTGAAGCCAAAATACCTTTCGCCCTACAATTCACCCTGAGCCTCCATGCATCCTTCCTCCAAAACTGTGGTCTGGATTGCAGCCCGACCTCAACTTTTAAAGTTCGTGCACCTTTGTTCCCCGCAATACGATGGGATCATCAATCTCATGATCTTGATGGTGACTCTGAACTGGCGACTCAGATCTATTCCTTTCAAATCTACAGATCATATCCGACCTCTTTCAAATCAACGATTGTGTTTTGTTTCAGAATTCCAGACTTCTGAGAACTCAAATATCAAATTTCACTTCCCCTCAAAGTATGTAGAATATTCCTACTGCATGTCCAATTGAATCAGACGGTTGAGGCTTACTTCATGCCTTTACTAGAAATATACATATTTATGCCACATGTCCTCTTGATATGATGGCTATGAATTACTTCGAGACTTTAACTAGAATCCATAGATCTATGCCATGTCTCTTCTGGATTAGATGGTCCAGATTCACCTTGGATGATCTGATGCTTGAAATTTACTTTGGAAGATCTTAGATCTACTTCAGATGATCCGACGATTGATATTTACTTCATCTCTCTAGACTTTGGGAGTCTCAAATATCAACTGAAAACTATCGAACATATTTCTATGGAGTCCACAATTCGTCACAATGCATCTACTCCAATCAACTGTCTATATCCTCTCTCCAAAAACATAAATCTCTGAAGTGAATCCCTCTAGAGTGTTATATATTCTGACACCTGTCCTACCCAAATCAACAGCCCTGGTCCTCTTCAAGACTTCGACACTTTTCAACTAAAACTAGATTAACGATCCTTCAACCTCCTCCTCAATCAATGATCGATACCTCCTTCGTGACTTTGATGCTTTCACCCTCTATTTTCCTTCGGAGTGCACCATACCCGGAGTTCTAGATCTAGTGCCATGCATCCACTTTAAAATCAATGATTGTCATCTACTTTGGGATTCTGGCCTTTGGTGATTTCAAATCTCGATTTCTCCAAGATCTACTTCTCCTAGAGAATTTTATCTGGAGTCTACAATCTGATGACATGTGTCCTCTTGTATATCGACGACTCCTAGCTACTTCGGCTATTCAGGGTTCGATGATTTCCAACTTTACTCCTTTGTTTTCTCCTGGAGTACTTTCACCCAGATTTCATGATCTGTCGCCATGTACCCTCTGGATATAATGGTCCATATTCTCTTCGGTTCTTCGACTCTTCAGGCTTCGGGAGTTTCAGACTCCTATGCACTTGTTTCTCCCATAGTGATTTCAACCAAACTTCATGGATTTACACCACATGTCCCTCTACAACGGACGATTGTGATCTTCTTCGACCTTTGGGACTTTGGGAGTTTGTCACACTCCTTACTTGGAAACCTCCGAAGTAGTTTCCCCTGAAGACTCTGAACTATAGAAACATATCTCCTGCCGACCAATGGACAGGATCTACTTTGGGTCTTTACCTAGATTCAATAGACTTATGCCAATGTTGCTCCTCCTCTTGAGCTTCTTGATCTCTTCTAACTTAGAATATTTTATAATTGTTCAAAGGACTCGACCTTTTCTCCTCCTACAGGTCCGTCTCTTGGACTTCATCTGCACGCTTGAAAGTGTTATTTCTTCTGATCTTGATCCCATTGAAGATTTCTCCTTCCCACACATTCCTTGCATTTCAGGGATCTCGTCAAACTTAGATCGAAGGTAAAAAATGATCGATGGTTCACAAAAATTGTGGGGCGCCAACATGTGTGCTCTTTATCAAAGAATTCAACCTCCACAATTTGGAAAGTGCTTGCTCAATTTGGTATTAATCAGAGTCATTTATTTTCCATCTCGATGAGATAAACAACGTTGGTAAATAGAGGGCCGCAAACTAGCACATCCGCTACTTTCACCTTAATGCTCCGTAATGATTCCCCACCCTTGATCTCCGTTCATAGATTGACGGTTCACGTGATTGCGGGGTCCCACCTCCGCAATATGAGAAATTGTTGCTCGACTCTAGTTTAATCATATTCATTGATCTTCCATCCCCAACGAGATCAATGATGTGGGTTGATTGTGGACCTTGAACTAGTAGGTTCTCTAAATTCACCTTCGCACTCCACAATGATTCCCAACCGTCGATTAAATCAAGTGGTTTTTGTTTGATTTGGTAACTCCAGTGAGTACTTGAGTCTATATGACAACCAGGATGTCCTATCTTCTCATTAAATGGCTCACATCCATATCCATTGTCATATTCTTAAGTCATGGGTAGTTCTGGTGACTTGACTATCGTCTACCTCCTATATTTGACGGTTAGGATGGTTCCCGAGAATCCTCAAATCTAAGGCTCAGATTTAACTTTGGAACATCGGTGATTTTAACTCCTTTACGATGAACTTTCTCATTTCTCTGAACTCATGAAGTCTGAATGAATCCAAGGGTTAACTCTCACACTCTTTCCCATATCCAACAGTTTCAACAGACCATGGCTTCTTCCGAATATGTTTCTTCCGTTCATCTTCCAAACAAGGGAACCTTCCCTTTTGATACTTAAACCTCACTACTCTTCCTGAGATTTGTTATCTCTGAAAGGTTTAAGAGCTTTGCACTCTTTATCTTTAACTTAAATCTTGGAAGAATCCTTCCATGCACCCCTTACGCTCATTCCTCAAGTCTAGAACTTAAGTGGTTCCCAGTCTCTACCTGCCTCGTAGAGAGCCTATGCATATGTGCACTATCTCTCCTGAGATTTAATAGGCTCCCTCCTTCAAGGGACTCAGAATGACTAGGAGTGTCGGCATGCGTACATGAAACCATTCCCAAGGTCGATGAACTCACAGTTCATGGATCTAACTTAAGCCACCATAGGGTGAAAGCATTTACAAATACAAAACATGTCCAATCCATACTTGCTTAAATAAACAATTTAAACAAGAATAAAGAGATACAATATAACCATTAATAAAACATATACATCCCTGGGTCATTCACATTATATCCCATTTCATTACATAATTACAGCTTAATTTCATAGGGTATGAGAATACTTATCTATTACAAGTTGCATCCAACCAACTAACTGTGGGTGTGCGCCTTTCCACCCAACCATAGGCTCAGAGGCATTCATTTTTAGCACTCTAGCCACCCCTGTGCCAAGCCATGATATTACTAAGGAATTTACGCCATCTGTCATAGAAACTCTCTCTGTCACAATAACCCTATGAGGTTTCTCAGATGCTTCCTCAACATCAAGCTCACGTCTGGGTCCTTCAGGCCATGTTCTCGACACTTCCTTTGGGTTCAAACATCTCCCTTACGAGCTTTTGTTCTCATCCCATGTCTCCTCTCTTGATGTCTCTTTATGTATATTACCTTCCCTCCTCTGGAAGTTTTCCGACATGTCTTGTTCCTTCTGTCAGAAGGAAGCACGGGTCTGCAGGTCTCTGTGGTACTTTGAGCTGACAACCTGCAACTAGACCATGCTTCCATTCATGGGGGTGGTTGATTATTCAACCA
>ML818883.1:10892-27684 GCA_009831015.1 Picea engelmannii
ATTTCTTCACCTTCATCAAGAGTCCAATTAGGATTTTCTGGAGGCTTATTTGGTGTAGGAGGTCCCTTTTTGGGTGGCATGTTGGCCAAATATCACTTTTGCGTCTTGATTTTGAGGTGGTTCTGCTAGACAATATTTATTCTGTTATATCTCCCACGTTTCGGCCCTTCTGGGTATGAAACTTTACTTTAGGTAGTTCTCTGATATTTCTTCTCTGCAATGCCACAGTTCTGATCAAAATTGAAAGTTCCAAGTGGAATTTACGGTAACTTCTTCACAACTTGTCGATTTTTGGCCTTTCCAGGAGATCTCACTTGTATAGAATGCCCCGCACAAAATAATTGATATCAAATTCTGAAACTCGCACCCAAAAAACTAAAGACTGTCCACGATCCAATGCAACCAGTCCTACTCAATTTGGATACTCTAGGAAGAAGTTATGATTGTTTTACCTAGAACACCTTCTTGAGACTAGTCAATAGGGCTAGTCCGATACCCTATCTTACACAGGGTGTATCTACAAATTTAAGATGACCCAAAATCTGAAATTTTTACCAAAGATAGAAAAATAATTTTTGTAAATGGGTGCCGGAGTTCAGGGTCTGAAACATTACAGAAAATTTTTTATAGCGAAAATGCTGCAAAGACTCATTTCAGGATGACTCCAGAACCCTATCTTGTACAGGCTATATCTCCGAAAGTATAAGGCCTCAGGAGCTAAATTTTTAACCCAACGTACCTTGATCAGTCGTCTAAAAACCCTTTAAGCGATTCCTTCTGAAACGTTGTAGAAAAAAAGTTATAGCGAAAATTCCACCGTGTCTCAGATGTAGCAGCGAAACCCCAGGACCTTGAGCTCTGATACCATATGTTAAGAACCAAACATCAATATAGAATATAAAAACCTCAAAAAAAGTACTCAACGTCTTGAAAAAGAAATAATTTCAGATAATAAGCCTCTTCAAGGGGGCAACCTCCTTTTACCCCACTTAAATGTTCAAGTACAAGATGATTCAAAATGAAAATGTCTCCTTGGTATATATAGGAGACTAGGAGGTATAATGGCTTAAAGCCGACATAATTAAAATAACATTACTAATATAAATTACAACTAATGGCCTAAGCCAACATAAATAAAATAGCATTACTAATCTAATATGCCCCAATTAAGGGGTAATGAGCCAATATTAGGGCTTAACACAAACCCTCAAATAAATTCTACAGATTACCGAAGCATTCAAAGCCCAATTGTTTGACACATTGAATGACAAGTTTAATGGCTTTGTAGATGGTCTCAATGATAGTTTTCGTAGTATTCAAAATTACTTGGATAAAATGCAGAAGAGGTTTCTTATGGCGGACCTCAGGGATGAATATAATCAAGATATATATGCTTGGTATCATTTTGAGGGTGATTGCGATGATTGGTATATGGATAGTAGTCGTTTCTGGGATGACAACTACTTCCATATTTTATTTGATGACTCTACTCCACCTTATGTAGAGAACATCAATGTCCCACATCAGGATCTAGTTACCAGCATCCAGCCTGCATATTCTACAATGGTATTTTTCCTTCCAAATTCATCTTTGATCGTCTCCCACTATTTGGATGGATATTCTTATTTGGATCCACATGATAGGTGTCAATATTGGGAGCATAATTTTCAATTGGTTATTGGGTATCAATATCTTCCATGTGGGGTTCACATGAGCAATTGGACATGGGACCCTAGTTTACAATGGTGTTTGGACTACTTCAGCATGGTATTTTTCCTTTTTACATGGTACCTTGGTTCTCCATTCTTCTTCAACATTATGGTCCACAATTATCCATGGGACCCTGGTATATGGTTGTACATCAAGCGTTGAGGACAACGCTTTCATAAGGGGAGAAGATATTTGCAGATCATCTTAAGGAAAGAACTAATGATATAAACCATCTTGATTCAGAGTTTGGTCAAGAAGAGAAAGTACGTGAAGAAGAAATAATCACATTAACAATTCAGCTTCAAGAAGTGAAGAGAACGAAAGAAGTGATGAAGTCTCAAATATTAAAGAAAGAATAAGAGGTTGAGAAACTTTAAGAAGAAGTTGTCACATTGAGAAGTAAAATCGTCAAGCTCAAAAAGAACGTTGAAGAGACATAAACATCCACATCAGTTACATAGAATGAACAGAAGCACTCTAGGTTGCTAGAAAAGAAGAATGAAGAGAATAGAAAGAGTTATGTAGAAGTAATCAAAGGAAGGAATCATGATCAACCAAAATCTAAGAAAACTATTGAAGATACATCTTCAAGAAGACCATATGTGTTCAAGCCACAAAGAAGCTTCAATCATGATCATGATCAGTCAAGGCATAAATTCAGAAGGACTACACCACAAAGAATATCATTCACTCCCAGGTATGCAAATTTCTTTTATGGTCATTGTTTTTATTGTACTAAGTTTGGACATAAGGTTGCAGATTGCAGGGATTATAAAAGAAATGTTCAAGCAAGAAGTGCCTATGTGGCAGCCCATAACATTGAGTGTTACAAATGTCATAACTATGGACACATAGCCAGTGATTGTAGAAGCATGATCGATACTTCCTTGGAAGAGAACATTGATATCAGATATAAGAAAGTATGGATAAGAAAAAAAGAAGAACATGTGAACAAACACTAGGTACCAGAGATCGCAAGATTGACAATAAAAAGAGATGAAGAAAATTCTACAGAGAAAAATAAAGATGTGAGATACATAAACATTTGGAAAATAACTGAAATAAAAGAAGGATGGGTAAATAAGGAATAGGTTCAAGAGATTGTACTTTCAGGCATTGTAGTGAAATATGAATCCACAGACAGAAAGAAAGAAGTCAGAGCTCAAAGAGATAATGAACCTACCAATGAAGATGATGATGAATCAACCAATGAAGATGATGATGAATACACATCAGAGTAGTAATTGTTCTGAGACATCCTACTTAGAGACTCCTAGGTAATATGAATATTAGACAGACCAAAGAGCCATCCTTTGAGAAGCTTGTAGAGTTTGAGAAGAAAGATTCAAAGAAGTCAGTTAGTGGAAGTACAGTTTGATAGATTCATCAAGACTTCATGATAGTATAGTGATAAATAGGTCATCATTATGGACAATTGTGCAAGTAGATTATTGGATAGTATGGACAGAGATGGATTCATAAGAACACTTAGTAGGTTTGGATAGATATATGATAGTGGACGAGAGCATGGATTCATAGATTGGTTCATAGAGTGGTTCAGAGACAAAGGAACATTATCATAATGAATGATAGTTACACAAGAAATGGCTCAAACAATGCTAATGGATTCCAAATTGAAATATATTTTTTTGGCACATGCAATGCATACATCAATTCGCATTCAAAACAGAGTAATGCTAGCAAACAACGATGAAAAAACTCCCTATGAACTATGGAAAGGAAGCGCAGACAACAAACGCTACAATAAGAATGAATTTGAAATCTCATTACTCGGAGAACTATCCTTATTTCTAGGTATTCATATACGTCAAAGAAACCAAGGAATTTTTATTTCTCAAACTAAGTATATCAGAGAAATGCTAAAGAGGTTAATAATGGAAGATTGCAAACCAGTTGCATGTTGAGGAAAGATGATGATTCAAAGTCTACAGACCAAAGGAAATACAGGTCAATGATTGGTATCTTACTATATGTGACAACTTCCAGACCAGCTGTAATGCAGGCAGTTGGACAGGTGACATGATTTCAAGAAGCACCAAAGGAATCACATGTATTAGCAGTGAAGAAGATTTTCAGATATATCAAAGGAACAAAAGAGTTTGGATTATGGTATCCAAAAGGAAAAGATATATCACTTATTTCCTACACAGATGCAGATTGGGCAGGTTGCATTAATGACCGATGAAGCAGCAGTGGAGCAACGTTCTACTTGGGTGAGTTTTTAGTATCATGGTTAAGCAAGAAACGATCATCAATATCCTTATATACAGTCGAGGCAGAATATATTGCAGCAACAACATGTTGTACACAAATTCTATGGATGAGACAAACTCTGATAGATATACAGGTTGAGTATGATGATCCCACTCCAAGCTATTATGATATTACAAGAGCCAACTGTATCTAAAAGAACCCGGTGATGCACTCCAAGACGAAGCACATTCCAATAAATTATCACTTTCTATGGGGATAGGTTACAGACAAGAACATCATAGTTGAATATGTGGGCACAAAATAACAAGTGGAAAACATCTTTACAAAACCACTTCCAGGGGAATCCTTTGAGTATCTACGCCAGAGACCCAGATTAATTTCTACTCCAAAATGAATGCTTTTGAATGCTTATCTTATATGTCTTAGATTTACATAAGGAAGCACCATAAAGAGGAAAGTTTAGGTTGGAAGATCCGTTTCAGGAAGATTTCAGTTAGGGGGAGTATCGCCAAGGACAATTCAGTTACTGGGAGCAACCTTGGATGGAAAGATACCATTGTCATGGATGACAAAGGGGGAGAGATTTATCATATGGAAATGTAAATGGAAAGGTAAAGGTAAAGGGGGAGCATGAGTGACATGACTTCAGTATTTCATCAAAGTGTTTCCATTAATTCCAAATGGGGAGATTGTTGATTAATTGTGTTGGCTGTCATTGATGTCAACCCTTGAAGAAAGTCTAATAGTGAATTTCAATAGCAAAATGGTTTGGGTAATGGACCCAATTTTGTTTTATGGATAATGGTATGAGTTTTGATATATTTGTAGTTAATACTATTCCATATGGATAGTATATTTAATTCCATTTCCGGTGGTATGTGGAACGTCGCATAACTCCTCACGGTTAGAGAGTTATGTCCATGTGAAGTTGGAGAAAGGTTTAGGTAATAGACCCAAGTTTGTTTGATGGATAATGGTATGAGTTTTGATATATTTGTAGGTAATAATTTTCTATATGGATAGTACATGTAATTCCATTTCCATTGGTATGTGGAACGTCACATAACTCCTCATAGTTAGAGAGTTATGGCCATGTGAAGTTGGAGAACCCTCATGAGTCATCTAGAAGCCCCAAAAGGTCAAAGTAGTCAAAGTGGTTTAAGAGATTTTAGAAGGTAAATAATAAATTGAAGTGATGAGTGTACTATAATTCAAATTGAATACAAAATAAATTATTTAAATAATAAAGTTAATGGAGAAATTATTAAGATGACAAGTGGTTAGAAGTGGGTTAGCCCTAAAATAAGGAAAAAAGTTTAAAATGGTTAGAAGGTAACCCCTTGAGGTAAAGTGAAGTGATGAGTGTACTATAAGTCAAAGTGGATACAAAATAAATTACTTAAATAATAAATTTAATGGATAAATTACTAATTGGATGAGTGGTTAGAAGTTGGTTAACCCTAAAATAAGTAAAGTGGGTTAAGATGGTTAAAATGTAACCCCTTGAGGAGCTACATGAAAGTATCAATAAGAGGCAAGGATCTCTCATTTTAATCACACTTGATAATATTGAATATCTAAAAGTGAGTGAGTTAACCAAAGGATATCTAAGCCTAATTTCAGAGGGAATATGAAGTAAAGAAGGCTGAAATTCAAGGGAGGATAAATTCTTTTGATGATGCTTTCTAAGGTATGTTATTTACAGGTCATCTCACCATTTTTGCAATAACATTTTTTCTAGAATGATTTAGACCATGAAATTGGGAGGCCATTGAGGAAACATATCCAAGTAGTTATGATACAAATTTTAACTTGTGGGTCGTTTTATTTTTGGATTTACATGACATGGAAAATAGGGTTTGTGGCTAGTCCTGAAACTAGTCTAAAATAGGTGTTTTGGGTAAAAACGTCATAACTTCTTCATAAAAGATACAAATTCAGTAAGACCAAATGTATTAGTTAGAGTACAGTATTTAGTATTCTTTGTACAATTTTCAGATCCATACAAAAAATATCTCGTGCGGGGAACTCTCTACAAGTTCGCTCTCTAGAGTAAGACATAATTCAACAAGGTATGCCATTTTTTCTATAACTCGTTTTCTGAGAGGTTCCAAGTAGTTAAATCTGGAGAAATTGCATAAAATACACTGAAGAACATTGTGTGTCATTTTCAGATATTTATTTATTACATGTAGATAGTTATGATTATTGCAAGTTAGGGTTGTTGACTAATCCAAAATTAGTCATGTGAGACTAAAGTAAAGTTTGATAAAATGCTATTCTCTTGTTGTTAAAGTTAAGGAAGGTTTTCAGGTATGTGATCATATACACCATTTCTATTACAGATTTACAAATCAGATTTGGATGATGAAATTGATGAGGGCTTTTGGTTAAGGTATGTTACAGATAGAGGTTGTATAACAGTGAGGTTGTGGCACATGGTTTGATGAAATGGTTTATGGTATTTAGTTATGGATAGTGTGATGTATTTCTAGAGAACTTTTGATGCTTATATTGGTATATGTATTTGGTATATGGTTGAGGTACATGTTCTGTACATGGTTGAGACAAGTAGTTGATGAGTTGACACATACAAGAGGTGTATAGTTTATGATGTTGGTACATATTCATGAGTCATAGTTTTTGTTTATTTGATGCATGATTGGTACATATTTGGTGCATGGTTGATGCACTCATTGATGGTACATGTTGTGGTACAGGTTGGTGCATGGTTGATGCACTTGTTTATGATACAGGTTGATTACAAGTTGTTTGGTACAGGTTGGTGCATGGTTGATGCATGTGGTTATGGTACAGTTTGATTACAGGTTAAGGTACAGGTTGATGCATGGTTGATGCATGGTTTAGGTTATTGGTGCATGTTGATTGGTACAGGTTTACAGTAGTATATCTCACAGTGCTAGTGTGACAGTGGTTCCATCATTCTACTTATACGTCAAGGTGGTTGGATGTGGCATGGATAGGTGTTTGTAGACACCTTCCAGTTGTAGTTGGAGAACATAGGGGGTTGTAGCCTCCTTCTAGTTGTAGTCAGAGAATTGGTGAGTTGGAGCTTCCCTCAGGTTGTATCCTGAGAAACTAAGGGGTTGGAGCCTCCTTCCAATTGCAGTTGGAAAACAAAGGAAGTTGGTTCTTCTAATGAATGTAATTCTTAAAGACATATAAGAAAAAACATTATGTGGTTTTCTCCCGCTTTGGGTTTCCAAGTAAAACACTGATGTATTGTGTATGTGTGTGATTTCTCATTTGTTCATTTTTTATTTACTCTACAACTATTGGATGATAATGCTACATTGATATAACACTTGCATTTTATGGTGAAAAAGGATTAAATTTATCTATTATTGATTCACCCCCCCTCTCAATAATCCAACCCCATTAGTTGAATGGTGGTACAACACTTCTTACCATACAACTACTATCATGAGTCCTTTTGAAGCAATATATGGAAAAAATCCACCTTTTTTTCTCTCCTACATGCCAGGTGTCTCGAAGGTTTAGGAGGTTGACCAAACACTTACAGTTCGAGAAGATATTCTCTGTACCCTCAAAGAGAATTTGCTCATGGATCAGAATCACATGAAGCAACAAGCCGATCAAGGTCGCTCAGAATGTCAATTTGTTGAAGGATACCATGTATTTCTTAGACTGCAACCTTATAAACAAAATTCACTCAAGGTCAGACATTATCAAAAATTGGCGCCCAAATTTTATGGTCCTTATATAGTTCTCAAGAACATAGGACAGGTGGACTATTATTTATCCTTTCCTAGTTCTTCTAAACTCAATCCTGGTTTTCATGTCTCCTGCTTAAAGAAGGTGATTGGAACTAAGTGACAAACTCAAACCATCCTTCTTGAGTTGGATGAAGAAGGATCCATCTGGTTGCAACCACAAGCAGTTTTGGACCAACATGAGCGTCATGTTCATTAGTGAACCATCAAGGAAGTGTTAGTCCAACGGAAATATACAACTCCCACAGATGCCACCTAGGATCCAACTACCATTCTGCAGCAATTTCATCATCTCAAGCCTTGAGGACAAGGTTGATTTTAAGGGGGAGGGAATATTAGGGACCTAACCTACCTAACCCCTTGAGCGGGTAGAATAATATATTTCCATGTAATAAAGGTCAATATTAATAAGGCATAGCAATAAGGATGAATAATTCAATTGTAAGAAGACCTAATAGAAGCTTCCTCTTCTACAAGGATCTTCCTCTAGATTGTTATTTTGGATAGATAGATTTAGTATAAATAAGAGTAGATGGTATGAGAATATTTTTCTTGGATATCATTGTAATAAAGTGTTTCTTTGCTAGAGGTTTCTCCCTCGAAGAGGCAAGTGAACATTGCTATCATTAATCAAGGTCCTCTTTCTAGTGTTATTCTGGTATTGTCCTGGTGATATGATTATTGTTCTGCCACTTCTAGTTAAAATATTTATTTTTTGCATAACTATTTTATATCTAGAATACTACAGTGGATCCATGAAGGATGCAATGACAGGTTGGATACAATGACATGTTGACAAGTTACAAGTTGATGTGATAGTAACAGTGATAGTTCCAGTGACAGTGGCGATGGTAGTGATAGTGGCAATAACAGTGACAATGGCAGTGAAAATGGAAGTGATTGTGGTAGTGAAAGTTGGTATACACGTATATTTCAGGCCGATGGGGTGGATAAAGGAAAGGGGGTTGTAGCCTCCTTCTATTTGGTGCTAGAGAACACAAGGATTTGGAGCTTCCTTCATGTTGGAGCCTCAAAATCAGGTGGTTGTATCCTCCTTCTGGTTGGAGCTAGAGAATTCATGGAGTTGTAGCTTTCTTTAGGTAGGATCCTGTAAATTAGGGGGTTGGTGCTTCCTTCCAATTGGTGCTAGAGAATTGGAAAGTTGGTGCTTCCAATGAATGTATTCTTTTGATAGATAAGAAATCACTCAATGGTTTTCTCCCACTTGGGTTTCCACATAAATTATGGTGTATTGTGTATTTTATTTGATGTTCTTGATGTGATGTTACTACGTTTATATGATCATGATATACTAATGAAACATTGATGATATATTGTTGATAATTGACATTTATATATTATGGTTAAAAGTGGTAAAAGTTCTCATACTGATTCACCCCCCTCCCCTCTCAGTATTCCAACATCTAGTACATAGTTAGCGTATGCATCATATACAAAATTTGCATTTTTTTAAATGTGAATATAAGTAATATAATTGAAATATTGTTCCAGAAGATAGACCCATAGGATTCATCAGAGAAACATGTGATCATGCACATGGTATTGACCATTTAGTTTCAACACCACCAACTGGGAATCCAGGTGAATGTCTAAACACAAGATACCATGTGCAATAGAATCTCTTAAGAGTTCTATCATGATGCTATACTCAACCACATTATTCATTGTTGTCTCCAGGAAAGCACCTCCAGACACATCCACTGGGCCCTCGGGAAAATAAATCACCCATGCGGTGGAAGCGAGGCCTCGAGTTCCATGGCTTGCACCATCCATGAACCCAACATGGAACAAATATTCCATATACATATGACAATCAAGAAGAAACACTATAAGAAACCAAGAGAAAAATTAGAGAAAAAACCAATTTTTTTTAATCTATGAACAATAAATACAAGGAGAAAATGATCGAGCCAAAAATCTCAATCATAGTACCTTTTTAGATAGATCCCATTGGAAATTTCAAGCCAAGAAATTCTTTGTTCGTCAATCTGTAAACACTCGAACTCATGGAAAACAAAATTCAATACATCTCTTCCCATGGAATACAATCTTTAATCATTTCCAATCTTTAATCATGGCTTCGAAAAGAGTCTCATTCGAGGGAAAATTTATGTCCATGAAAACATTTGTGTTAGAGTGATTCACAGTCCATGCAGACGATGGAGACTGACCATAAACACTCTTGATTGTATCAAGTTTCGAGAGGAAATAATGTGAAGAACGTAGTTCCTCCCCTGGACAATCCATCTTCGTCATTTTCTCGAAAAAATGTTCATCAGAAGGAAAGACAATGCTAAAGAGATAGAGTAGAATCAAAGAATCTAGGGCCCAAATAGGATTTCGAAACTAATCATATTATTCCATCCATGAAAAATTTGTATCAAAGTCTGAAGGAGCTTGTCGGATTACTTGATAAGTGATCTATGTTGTAGACAATAGCATGACCATCCTGGCATGCACATGACCTTTCATCGATTCACGCTGTCAGGGTAACACCCAAGGATCTTAAAAATTCATGGTTCTAAATTAACCAACTTGTGTAATGGGGATCAAGGGGCTCGACTTTGACTAGCCGAACAAGGTATCATAGATGTACAAAACTAGTGTTGGGAAATTAAACATTCCCATAAGTGAAGGATACATTCCAACACCAATGCTCTCAGTTGTTGTATGAGAGGTTTTTATCAACAAGACCATAGATCTCATATTTGTCGTGGATTTAGATTGGTTGAAAGACATTTGGTCGATCATTATTATCTTCCCTTCATGGGGGAAGTAGAAAACTTGAAAAACCAATGATACGACAACCATAATCAGATAGGTACAACTCCTTCCTAACAAAAGGTTATATTTGAGTGAAGCATCTACTACTTTAAATTCCATAAAAATGATCGTTCCTCCTAACTGGACCAAAAAAGAGGAAATGAGACCATGTAGTCTAAAGGATCATCCATAAAAAATGGTTAACTAGGTAGGGGAGAGGGTCAACTTAGGAGAGTCAATTTATTTCTAGCAAGGTAATGACATAACGCATGTCGAAGTGCCCTCATCGACAACAATTATTCCAATTGTGTGTTTCACATATAGAACATTAATCTGGAACGCTACATGGTAAGGAATATGAGGCTTCACCTCGGTAGCATCGAACTTCATAATGAGATGACTCAAAGAGTCATTATCCTCGATCACAGAAAACAATGTGGCTCGTTGTGTAGGGAAACTTTGTAGCACTTCTAAGGCAGACATCGCACAAGACATCTAATCCAAGTCCTCAATAATCAAATAGTTGGGTGGAGATCGAGGACTAGGGTTGTGGGACAAATTATTATACACACCTTTCGATATGCGTGGAATTGTGTCCTTCTCATGTTTCTCTATATGGAGATAATTCTGAGAATTTGAAGTTTCTTTTCCATTAGACGTTGACTCTGGATTACCATAATCACAAGTTATGGTCAACAAATCAATTTCCTCCTCCTTCTTATGGTTCACCATGTTGATGAATGATATTGAACCATCTAACAAGAGTGGATTTTGGGTGCCCCTTTTCAGATTTCCAATGGAAGAGCCATATTTTGTATTATGTTTGTATGGAAACACATTCTTGAGTATAATTGGTTGTTTCTACACTAGAAGGTGTTGGGACTCTTCCAAATTTGGGCACTGGTGAGTAAGGTGATCCTCACTACAAATATTGGAAGGTAATTTCACCTTTATCTTCTCCTTTTTGGCCCCTCCAACATTTGCATTAGATTTAGGATTTTTATTATTATTTACACCATCTTTAATATCCTTTCCTTTCTTACTCTTCCCTTTGGGTTGTTGGGTACCCTTCAGGTCTTTCAACTATATATCACGAACGTCCAATGAATGGACAATGGAAAAAATCAAATTCATTTCTTGACCATTCATAGATGAATGAATGGTCATATGTTGCATATGGTTCGTGACTAGATCTATGGTAGAACTTTTTACGAACGCAATGATTCCATCAACATGAGGTCCATATTTTTTTTTTGTGGGATCGAAACTGGGTTGTGGTGAATCAAGTATAATTTCGTAGAGGATCCCATACTATAAGTAGATAATATATAACTATTGGGCCCTAAAGATTTCCTATTATTCCAAGGAAACTCCTGATGTGGATACATATTTATATATGTAAGGTAATAGGGACTTGAGGAACCACTCCAATAGGAACTCAAGAGGGACTTTAACTTTGATCAACCTCTTCTACCTCTACCACTCTTGGATGTGATATGAAATGTGAGTGGCCTTGTCCTTTTTTAGCATAGACAGGAGGTCGGTTCTGGCATTGTACTAGATAGGAAGATAGAAGTGGTTGAGGAAAACCAAATCCATGTCGTGAAATGTGTGAAACGCTCTACCATCAATTCCAATGTACCATTTTGTGATGTCTCCTATGAGAGTGTGTTTGAAGATATGAATTCGGATGGAATCATCATTTAGAGAATTCAATGAACACCATAGATGAAAATTTTTCATGTGGTCACCTGGATCCTCACTAGATTTACCCATGAAATTTTGAATGTCCAAGGGAAGTTTGGTGGGTATTGGCTGCCAGTTCAGATCATGGAGAATTTAATTTTTCATAAGTTTGGATAGGTTTGGAAAGATTAACTTTTCTAGAAAATGTAACCTCAACAAGGGCCCAAAATTCGAACTAGTCGAGCTGGAGCTTCCGGGTTGAGTGCCTACTAGAAAAGGATGTCCTGGGTTCAAACTAGCACTAGGTTTCCAAGAAGAGCTTGCGTCTGGGGAAAATTTTGGGGTAAAACATTGGTGAACCTAGTTATATGGATGAAATACTCCACCCATCTGGTTCCCATAAGAAATAGTAGGGTTTCCCCCTACTGAGATCCCCTACAAAGGGAAATTCCCTTGCATTGGATAGTTCTCACCGGAAAATGGGTTTCCCCCTAACGAAATCCCTTGTGAAGAATACAAACCTTGTGCAGGTTTCCACTGGGATTTGAATGGGTTTCCCACTACTGACAGTCCAGATGAGGGAAAGGGACTACTCTTGAACCCACCAAACAGTGTGAATGGGTTATATGAATATGACATGTTGATGGACTAAAATATTCCACCCATTTGACCGCCCCATCCCACAAAGGGATTAGGTTATAAGATGGGAAATACCCTCTCCCGAGTGAGGGGAGTGAAGGAGGGATGTTCCCTTCTCCCCAAGGAAAAGTTGGGAAGGGATTTGAAGAAATCCCTACAACAAGATTAGTGATTTGGGGAAATGGTTGGGAACTAGCTAATATGTTCTGCATGTGTTAAACCTGAACACCATTCTGAAATTCTGTCATTACCTGTCTGTGTAAACGTCATGGTTATTGAAGTCCAGTGGGCTTGTTCCCTAGTTAGTCAAATTTTAGGGTTGGATAAAGACAAATTCGTAGTAGAAGTCATGTTGGGTTTCCTGTTGACCTTCTTTATTTCAAAGTCTAGTGAGTCAGTTTGTATAAGTTTTGACAAGTTCATCGCTGACAATATGCACCAACATCTGGTAAATTTCAATTCATTGAGACACTTAAGGTACTACACACACTTGTTGAGAATGTTATTGGAATCAAATAAGACTGAATTCCCTGAAGCAACATTCATATCGAATGAATGGAAAAGGATCACCATGCTTATTTTCATAAACAAGATAATGGACAGGGTTTCTAGTCTCATCTTTGGCACATACCTGCCAAGGGTTTTGGAAGAAATGAAAAGATATTTACAACCTAATCCAGAAAACATGGTGGGATATTGGATGTTGTTTTTACAGTATACTGTAATTTGGGTATATGGTTATCAAGAAGGACCTTACCTTTTACCAATATTTTTGACTATTAGATTCTTTGCCTTGGAATTTATCAGATAAAGGATCATTTCAGAAATAGAGAATTTTATGAAAATGCACAAAGCATCAAACTTAAAATTCCCTTTCATAATAGGACCAATTGTGGTAAAGAAAATATCATGTTTATGTCAAATCCAAGCCAAACTCAATGAATTTGGGTTTACACAGTTACAAGGAAGGAGATATGACCAGCACCAGATCATATCTAAGAAAAGACTAATGAGAAGACAAGGCCCTTACGAGCATGACCAAGTTGAATAATTTGATAGGCTGGAAAACTTGGAAGTCTGTGCAAATATGGAAGTCACTTTGCAGATTGATCGCACACAACAAATGGAGTCTTCCCCTTAGCAGATCCAAAAACAAAAAGATTCCCCAAAGTTGATTATCAAATCCCCAAAGGTGAGTGTTTATAACAAGAGGGGTAGTTCAGAGGCACTTAGTGCCAGTAGTTAGCAAAATATTTTCAAGAAAATGAAAGTCACACAATATTCTTAGATAGTAGACCTGTAAGAAGAGGAACCTAAAGATAAAATGAGCATGGAGATGGTGGAAAGTGCAGGCAAGAATGAGGAGGTTGGTATAGGAAGCATGCCACAAAGTGAGAGCATCTCAATGGTTTTCAGCAGTAGGAAACATGTATATAACAAGACACCTAGGGAAGTTTATTAGTCCAAAGAAGACTTAATGAACCAATATGTTGTGAAGGGAAGTATGGCCAATAGTGAAATAAGATACTTGTGTCCCGAGGTAGAGAAGATTTCCCAACATAAGGATTCCCTGCTCTCAGTCAGGGATGTGGAAAGAAATACATTTGACATAGAAATGATTGATGATGATAAAGTGTCTGAAATCAAAATGCATTATGAAAAGAAAAAGTAAAGTTTCACAGGAATGTCAGTGACATGCTATACTCAGATTACCTGATTTTGGGTCTAAGGGTTTCAATACTAACAACACATGCGCTCAAATTAGATGGACAACTGGAGGAGGAGAAGGCATCCAACAAATCCTGCAAAACACAGGTCAAGAGATTGGAGTCTGAAGGCCCTCAAGGGGTAAAATCTTCTTTAGATGAGAAGGAGAAGATGATCCAAAGCCTAAAGAAGAAACTGAATATGTCCTCCACAAAACATCCACAGACAGCGGAGCTAGCTACGCTAGAGCAAGAAAAGGAAACATTTAGACAAGAAGCACTAAATTACAAAGCTAAAGTGTTGCAGCTCGAAAAGGAGAAAGAAAACTGGTTGCAAGGACAGGTAGAAACATCATATATGGTTGTTATTGTACCTTCAAATATAGAAGTTGGGTCAAGAAATGATGGATTGGTTCAAGCTATGTCCCAAGTAAGCTTGAAGACAGGGGAAATCAAGAGCCTTAAGGAGGTCATAGAAAAGATGCAACAAGAGATGAAAATGAATAATGAAAAGATGGCCTAATTCCATAAAGAGAATCAAGATTTGCAGGAGAACATGAACAAGTTGAAAATAAGGTTGAAGGGAAAAACCCTGTTGCAAGGAGCTAAGCATGTAATCTGGGATGCAGTTGTTGTTGAAGCTGCTAAGTTCAGAGTTTATTTGAATTTTATAAATGACAAAGACAACATGTTTGTCACTACCCGAAGCAGATGTATTGTTGTTAATGAGACACTAGAAAAAAATCCTTTTGGAATGGACCCATAACGCTATTAGTTTGTTGAATTCTGTGATGATTGTTGATATTCAGACCATCGGAGTAAAGGAAATAACTGCGTTGATCATTTGGGCCAGGAGGATCATTGCTAAGCACAATTTTCTCAAATCGGTTCAGACTAAAGCTATGAAAATGGAACAAATCATACAAGAGTTTAAGGACACATTTGAACAATTGTTTGTCAAGGGACTGCCACCATTTTTTGATGGCAAAGGGAAATTATACAATCAAGAAGAATACAATTCTCTCCTCACTTAGTGTCGAATGGAATATTCAAGATTTGAAGACTTGGAAGAGAGTCTGAAGGGGGCCAGTTTGGTGGAACACTTGGTTGCAGACTTTGAAATTTTGAATCAGTTCAAAATAGTGAAGATGGGGCTGCCAACTATGTCTTATGCTACTTGCATTGACCTAGAGATTCTGATAAAGGAGATGATGGATTACGATATTCCTTCTAATTCACAGTGGAAGGAAATCGTGCTGCTAGGCAAGATGAAATGCAGTTTTCTAGGAACCAGTAATTAACCTCCAGGTGTCACCAGAATTGGCAAGTTTGACAGGAAGTCGCTGCGGGACAAATGGCGCAAAGGAAGTTGAACGGTCAGAGAGATATGCCCCTAGTTTTGAAACATTTTTTGTGTAATCATTGTAAATTGGTTCATATGTCGAGACTGAAAGTTGAAATTATTATAGTCAGTTTAGAAGCTGAAAAATTTAATTTTCAGCCATTGTAATCAAACTGTATAAGTACTAGGAGTTTTGAATGAATTAATGTTGGCAGAAGTGCAAGAGCACCCTTTTGGTTGTTTCAAATTCTATTGTAACTTTTTGAAGTTGAATTGAATATATATGCATAATCTTTTGATGTCTCTATGAAAAGATTCTAATGGTGGTGATATGAGATTTGACTCCTTCATTGTATGTATTCCCTGTGATCTTTTATTACATTTTCATTTTCTTCTGTTTAAATTGGAGAATTAAAGCCCAAAATTCATCTTTTGATGCTCTTGGCTTAAGCAATTTAAACTGTGTAATTGTCTTCTTTACTAATTAAGAATTCATTTCAGTAATGCTCTGATGAAGTTATTTGTTTTCTCTGTCTTCCTACACTCTACTTAAATTTAAGAATATCTCAGATTCATCGCCTTATTTATCCTTTATCCTCTAGAGAGTTTTACCAACTGATCATTGTTTTTATTCACATTCAGAATTTTGACTCCATAGCCCTGAGTGTTCCTCCCCTTCCTTGCTAGAAATTTTATCAAAACCCCTAAAACAAACCAAATATAGCCACAGATTGTAAAATAAAAATCAAGTGAAATGAGAGAGCCCTCTCTAAGTTGAGAAGGCTAGTACCTCAGCTCTAAAGTTGGTTGAAACAATTACCTCTATCGTTTGTCTATCAACCGATTTTTTTTTACAAAGTGTTAATAGATTCAATATTCTTTATTCACAATCAATGTTTGAATCCATCTCTATATCACCCCTCTTCAACTCTCTC
>ML818883.1:27784-43360 GCA_009831015.1 Picea engelmannii
CCAACTTCACATGGCCATAACTCTCTAACCATGAGGAGTTATGTGACATTCCACATAACAATGGAAATGGAATTACATGTACTATCCATATAGAAAATTACTACCTACAAATATATCAAAACTCATACCATTATCCATCAAACAAACTTGGGTCTATTACCTAAACCTTTCTCCAACTTCACATGGACATAACTCTCTAACCGTGAGGAGTTATGCGACGTTCCACATACCACAGGAAATGGAATTAAATATACTATCCATATGGAATAGTATTAACTACAAATATATCAAAACTCATACCATTATCCATAAAACAAAATTGGGTCCATTACCCAAACCATTTTGCTATCGAAATTCACTATCAGACTTTCTTCAAGGGTTGACATCAATGACAACCAACACAATTAATCAACAATCTCCCCATTTTGAATTAATGGAAACACTTTGATGAAATACTGAAGACATGTCAGTCATGCTCCCCCTTTACCTTTACCTTTCCATTTACCTTTCCATCTGATAAATCTCTCCCCCTTTGTCATCCATGACAATGGTATCTTTCCATCCAAGGTTGCTCCCAGTAACTGAATTGTCCTTGGCGATACTCCCCCTGACTGAAATCTTCCCGAAACGGATCTTCCAACCTAAAATTTCCTCTTTATGGTGCTTCCTTATGTAAATCTAAGACATATAAGATAAACATTCAAAAGCATTCATTTTGGAGTAGAAATTAATCTGGGTGTCTGGCGTAGATATTCAAAGGATTCCCCTGGAAGTGGTTTTGTAAAGATGTTTTCCACTTGTTATTTTGTTCCCACATATTCAACTATGATGTTCTTGTCTGTAACCTATTCCCATAGAAATTGATACTTTATTGGAATGTGCTTCGTCTTGGAGTGCATCACCGGGTTCTTTTAGATACAGATGGCGCTTGTATTATCACAATAGCTTGGAGTGGGATCATCATACTCAACCTGTATATCTATCAGAGTTTGTTTCATCCATAGAATCTGTGTACAACATGTTGTTGTTGCAATATATTATGCCTCGACTATAGATAAGGATATTGATGATCGTTTCTTGCTTAACCATGATACTAAAAACTCACCCAAGTAGAACGTTGCTCCACTGGTGCTTCATCGGTCATTAATGCAACCTGCCCAATCTGCATATGTGTAGGAAATAAGTGATATATCTTTTACTTTTGGATACCATAATCCAAACTCTTTTGTTCCTTTGATATATCTGAAAATCTTCTTCACTGCTAATACATGTGATTCCTTTGGTGCTTCTCGAAATCATGTCACCTGTCCAACTGCCTGCATTACAGCTGGTCTGGATGTTGTCACATATAGTAAGATACCAATCATTGACCTGTATTTCCTTTGGTCTGTAGACTTTGAATCATCATCTTTCCTCAACATGCAACTGGTTTTCTTAGGAGTGGTAATTGGTTTGCAATCTTCCATTATTAACCTCTTTAGCATTTCTCTGATATACTTAGTTTTAGAAATAAAAATTCCTTGGTTTCTTTGACTTATATGAATACCTAGAAATAAGGATAGTTCTCCGAGTAATGATATTTCAAATTCATTCTTATTGTAGCGGTTGTTGTCTGCGCTTCCTTTCCATAGTTCATAGGGAGTTTTTTCATTGTTGTTTCCTAGCATTACTCTTTTTTGAATGCGAATTGATGTATGCATTGCATGTGCCCAAAAAATATATTTCAATTTGGAATCCATTAGCATTGTTTGAGCCATTTCCTGTGTAACTATCATCCATTATGATAATGTTCCTTTGTCTCTGAACCACTCTATGAACCAATCTATGAATCCATTCTCTCGTCCACTATCATATATCTATCCAAACCTACTAAGTGTTCTTATGAATCCATATTTGTCCATACTATCCAAGACTCTACTTGCGCAATTGTCCATAATGCTGACCTATTTATCACTATACTATCATGAAGTCTTGATTAATCTATCAAACTGCACTTCCACTAACTGACTTCTTTGAATCTTTCTTCTCAAATTCTACAAGCTTCTCAAAGGATGGTTCTTTGGTCTGTCATAGCTATCACATAGAATCCCTCTGTCTAATATTCATATTACCTAGGAGTCTCTAAGTAGGATATCTCAGAACAATTACTACTCTGATGTGTATTCATCATCATCTTCATTGGTAGGTTCATTATCTCTTTGAGCTCTGACTTCTTTCTTTCTTTCTGTGGATTCATATTTCACTACAATGTCTGAAAGTACAATCTCTTGAACCTATTCCTTATTTACCCATCCTTATTTTATTTCAGTTATTTTCCAAATATTTATGTATCTCACATCTTTATTTTTCTCTGTAGATTTTTCTTCATCTCTTTTTATTGTCAATCTTGTGATCTCTGGTACCTGGTCTTTGTTCACATGTTCTTCTTTTTTTCTTATCCATACTTTCTTATATCTGATATCAATGTTCTCTTTCAAGGAAGTATCGATCATGCTTCTACAATCACTGGCTATGTGTCCATAGTTATGACAATTGTAACACTCAATGTTATGGGCTGCCACATAGGCACTTCTTGCTTGAACATTTCTTTTATAATCCCTGCAATCTGCAACCTTATGTCCAAAATTAGTAGAATAAAAACAATGACCATAAAAGAAATTTGCATACTGATATTATTTGTGGTGTAGTCCTTCTGAATTTATGCCTTGACTGATCATGATCATGATTTAAGCTTCTTTGTGGCTTGAACACAGATGGTCTTCTTGAAGATGTATCTTCAATAGTTTTCTTAGATTTTGGTTGATCATGATTCCTTCCTTTGATTACTTCTACATAACTCTTTCTATTCTCTTCATTCTTCTTTTCTAGCAACCTAGAGTGCTTCTGTTCATTCTATGTAACTGATGTGGATGTTTATGTCTCTTCAACGTTCTTTTTGAGCTTGACGATTTTACTTCTCAATGTGACAACTTCTTCTTAAAGTTTCTCAACCTCTTCTTCTTTCTTTAATATTTGAGACTTCATGACTTCTTTCGTTCTCTTCACTTCTTGAAGCTGAATTTTTAATGTGATTATTTCTTCTTCACGTACTTTCTCTTCTTAACAAAACTATGAATCAAGATGTCTTATATCATTAGTTATTTCCTTAAGATGATATGCAAATATATTCTCCCCTTATGAAAGCGTTGTCCTCAACGCTTGATGTACAACCATATACCAGGGTCCCATGGATAATTGTGGACCATAATGTTGAAGAAGAATGGAGAACCAAGGTCCCATGTAAAAAGGAAAAATACCATGCTGAAGTAGTCCAAACACCATTGTAAACTAGGTTCCCATGTCCAATTGCTCATGTGAACCCCACATGGAAGATATTGACACCCAATAACCAATTGAAAATGATGCTCCCAATATTGACACCTATCATGTGGATCCAAATAAGAATATCCATCCACATAGTGGGAGACGATCAAAGATGAATTTGGAAGGAAAAATACCATTGTAGAATATGTAGGCTGGATGCTGGTAACTAGATCCTGATGTGGAACATTGATGTTCTCTATAGAAGGTGGAGTAGAGTCATCAAATAAAATATGGAAGTAGTTGTCATCCCAGAAACGACTACTATCCATATACCAATCATCGCAATCGCCGTCAAAATGATACCAAGCATATATTTATTTATTATATTCATCCCTGAGGTCCTCCATAAGAAACCTCTTCTGCATTTTATCCAAATAATTTTAAATACTACGAAAACTATCATTGAGACCATCTACAAAGCCATTAAATCTGTCATTCAATGTGTCAAAGAATTGGGCTTTGAATGCTTCAGTAATCTGTAGAATTTCTTTGAGGGTTTGAGAAGAAATATACATCTGAGAACCCTATGAAAATTTATGAACTCTGCATTCCCGCTGCCGTCATAAAAAAAACCCAAAAAATAGAACAATAAATTACTGCAGAAAATCGCGACATTTTCCGGAAAAACCCTGAAAAAATGTTGAATTTAAAATGCTGATAACTTCACTTCCCGGACTCCGTTTTGGCTGATTTGTTTTTAGAATTTGGGTGAAATTGTGAGAGGAACTCAGATATGTAATTTGTTTGGGCAAATTAGGCCTCCATATTCTACGGAAAATTAAAAAATCACGTCACCGTCCGCAGAAAAAACCCTGAAAAATTGCAGATTTTAAAACTTCAATATCTTGACTTCTCGGACTCCGTTTCAGATGATTTTGTTTTTCAACTTGGGTGTTTTTCTGAAAGGAACTCGGATATAAAACCTAGTTTTGCAAATTTTTCACATAAATATACCAAAAATTTCTGGAATGTTGAGGCCCTTTTGTTTTCTCTGAAAAAAAATCTGCAAAAATAAAAAATATTTGCCCACAATGTCTGCCAAGGAAAGTTATCTAATACCACTTGTTAAGAACCTGAGAATATCTACAAACATAATCACCACAAATACTGAATACACAATATACACACAAAGAAATATAGAAGAAACCACACTATATTATTACCAAACCCTTGAGGTAGGGAAACACCATACAATGGATCCTATTATGGAAGGGATCCTCTCTTGTTCACTTGCCTCTTCGAGGGGGCATCCTCCTATTGAAATACCTCTCCAAATACATCACTTCTCTTCATATATCATTACATTGCTTGAACCCCTTTATATAGTGATACCATCACCTAAGAACATTCTAGAGGAGGAATCTTCTAGAAGTAGAACCTTCTAAGAAGTCCTCTTACATTTATTATATCTAAATACTCATTTATTCTATCTAACTACCATAGTGGGCCTTATTTAATAATATAGTGGACCTAGTCCACCTTACATTGAATGGACTCCACTATTATCACTATGGGCCCTCTAGCCCCCTCCACTACCTCTCTAACTACTTTACATTATGCTTCTTCCTTATGTGTTGCTATGTTGACTTCCAAACACTTCTTTTGATATTCAAGATTTTCTTCGATCTTTCTGGCTTCTTCTAGCTGAGTTCTTAAGTTCTCGATGACCTATTGGGCTTCTTAAAAAATGTGAACACTTTCCTTTTGTTTCATCAATTCTTTCTTGAGTGACTTGTTTTCTTCTCTTAGTTCATCTAAAGAACTAATCAATTCTGCCTCATAATTGTCTTCTTTTTCAAAAAAAAAAAAATCGGTCTCATTTGCTTCATGGAATTTTGTTTCAAGATGTCCACATTTTTCACTATTAAAGAAAAAAAACATACCTCTGTCGATTATGCACTCTTGATCTTCTGAATCTGTTTGACATGGTCACAATATTTCTTCTTGATCTGTACCTGCATCTTCTTTAGCATTTTTTGAATCTGTGATGGGTGAAGAATATATGTCATGTAACTTATCCCAAAGTTCTTTGGCATTTTTTGAATCTGCTATGGGTGAAGAATATATGTCATGTAACTTATCCCAAAGTTCTTTGGCTGATGAACATTTACCAACCTTTTCTCTTACCATATTAGGTAATCCTTCCGAGATGAAATCCATTGTTATTTTGTTTTTCTTCTTCAATTTCTTCTTGGCTGCAGTCTTTTCCCTTTTTGAACTATCATATCTTGTAATGATTGATAGCCAAATATAATACCCATATGCCTATAAACATAATTTAGTCCTTCCACTCCATAACTCATACTTTAAAACATTCTTACCATTAAACAATGGTACTCCATTCTCAGAATAATCCATGATCTCCTTCTAGTGGTTAAACTATTTCATGAAGGAACCATCTCTGAAACCAATTGTTGAATTACTGAGAGGGGGGATGAATCAGTAATAGAGAAATTTAATCCTTTTTCACCATAAAATGCAAGTGTTATGTCAATGTAGAATTATCATCCAATAGTTGCAGATTAAGTAAATAATGAACAAATGAGCAATCACACACATACACAGTACACTAGTGTTTTACATGGAAACCCAAAGATGGAGAAAAACACGAAATGATTTTTCTTATATGTCTTTAAGAATTACATTCATTGGAAGCACCAACTTCCTTTGTTTTCCAGCTGCAACTGGAAGTAGGCTCCAACCCCCTAGTTTCTCAGGCTACAACCTGAGGGAAGCTCTAACTCCCCAATTCTCTAGCTACAACCAGAAGGAGCCTACAACCCCCTATGTTCTCCGGCTACAACCAAAAGGTGTCTACAACCACCTATACTTGTCCCATCCAACCTCCCCGATGTATAAGTAGAATGATGGAACCACTGTCAAACTATCACTGTGAGATATACTACTATAAACCTATACCAATCAACCTGCACCAAACACCCTGTACCAATAACCTAAACCATGCATCAACCATGTATCAACTTGTAATCAACATGTACCATAAACAAGTTCATCAACCATGCACCAACGTATACCAAACAACCTATAATCAACCTGTACCATAAACAAGTGCATCAACCATGAACCAACATGTACCATCAACGAGTGCATCAACCATGCACCAAATATGTACCAATCATGCATCAAATACACATAAACTATGACTCATCAAGATGTACCAACATCATCAACTATACACCTCATGTATGTTCCAACTCATCAACTACTTTTCTCAACCATGTACCCAACATGTACCTCAACCATATACCAATATAACCATCAAAATTTCTCTATCAATACATCACACTATCCATAACCAAATACCATAAACCATTACATCAAACCATGTGCCACAACCTCATTGTTATACAACCTCTATCTGTAACATAAATGAACCAAAATCCCTCACCAATTTCATCATCCAAATCTGATTTGTAACTCTGTAATAGACCTGGTGTATATGATCACATACCTAAAAACCTTCCTTAACTTTAACAACACTAGACTAGCATTTTATCAAACTTTACTTTAGTATCACATGACTAATTTTGGATTAGTCAACAACCCTAACTTGAAATAATCATAACTATGTACATATAATGAATAAATATCTGAAAATGACACACAATGTTCTTCAGTGCGTTCTATGCAATTCCTCCAAATTTTAGTACCTGAAACCTCTCAGAAAATGAGTTATAGAGAAAATGGCATACCGTGTTGAATTTTGGCTTACTCTAGAGAGACAACTTGTAGAGCATGCCCCGCACAGAATGTTTGTTTCATGGATCTGAAAATTGTGCATAGAATACTAAATACTATACTCTAACTAATACATTTAGTCTTACTAAATTTGTATATGTTATGAAGAAGTGATGATGTTTTTACCTGAAACACCTGTCTTAGACTAGTTTCAGGACTAGCCACAAACCTTATTTTCCATGGTGTGTAACTCCAAAAATAATATGACCCACAAGATGACATTTGTATCATAGCTACTTAGATATGTTTCCTCAATGGAATCCCAATTTCATGGTCTGAATCATTCTAGAAAAAAAATTATTATGAAAATGGTGAGATGACCTATAAATAACATACCTTAGAAAGCATCATCAAAAGAATTTATCCTCCCTTGAATTTCGGCCTTCTTTACTTCATCTTCCCTATGAAATTAGGCTTAGATATCCTTTGGTTACCTCAGTCACTTGTATATATTCAATATGCTCAAGTTTGATTAAAATGAGAGAGCCTTTCCTCTTATTTATACTTTCATGTAGATTCCTCAAGGGGTTACCTTTTAACCATCTTATCCCACTTTCCTTATTTTAGGGTTAACCCACCTCTAACTAATTATCCAATTAGTAATTTAGCCAAAGGTCTTCCCTCTTTCATAAGGGATGCTCCAATTCTTCTCCCAGAGGCATCACATTCCAGGACAAAGCTCTTTGTGAAATTAGGAAGGGCCAATACCATAGTAGTGCAAATAGTCGCCTTCAATTCTAGAAAGGCCTGATCAGCTATAGGATTCCAAGTGAAAGAATTATTTTTAAGTAGAGTAGTGAGAGGTGTCGTAATATTGCCACAATTCCAAAAAAACTTGCAATAATATCCTGTTAAACCCATAAAACCACGCAATATTTTGATAGTCTTGGGGCGAGGCCAATCCTTCATTGCTTCAATATTCTAAGGATCCCCCCGGACACTATCCTTTCCAACAATATGACCCAAGTACTCAAATTTCGAAGCGCCAAAGGAACATTTAGAGTGTTTGAGGAAAAATTGATGCTGAGAGAGGATACAAAGAACTTGATCCACATGAGAAAGATGAGATTGCCAAGTTTTACTATAGATGAGAATATCATCAAAGAAAAATAAGACAAAATGACAGAGAAAAGGATGAAAGACATGATTCATGAGGCTTTGGAAGGTGGAGGGGGAATTACACAGGCCAAAGGGCATGACCAAGAACTCATAGTGACCCTTATGAGTTCGAAAGGCAGTCTTTGGGATGTCAACATCTTGCATACGTATCTGATGGTAGCCAGAATGCAGATCAAGTTTAGTAAAATAATGAGCACCACTCAACTCATCCAAGAGATGATCAATGAAATGAATGGGAAACTTGTCCTTTATGGTGAGTTTATTGAGGGAGAAAAAGTCAGGACACATGCACCAAGTAGCATCTTTATTAAGTACCATAACCATAGGAAATGAATAAGGGTTGGTACTAGGGAGGATAACACTCGCTTGTAGCAATTCCTGCACTATTTTCTCAATTTCATTATTTTGGGAAAAAGGATGATGATAAGGGTGAACATTGGGAGGAAGATTTCCAAGAAAAAGGGGTATGGAATGATCATGAACACCATGATAAGGAAAAATTCCCTAAGGAGTGGAAAAAATATTTCGGTGTTTGGAGAGAATAGCTTGGAGGTTAGGATGCAAAGAGGGTGTCTCAACTACGTGAATAGAATGGAGTTGAGAAATAATATTGGAGTGGCCTTTCTTGAGGAGATTTTCCATGCGATGGGAACTGATGATCTCAGGAGAACCAGATGTGAGACCTTGAAAGTTATACCTTTGTCCCTCCTATTGGAATTGCATGGTTAATTCCTTAAAATCCATAAGAATGGGACCCATAGTGCATAACCATTCAACACCTAGAAAAATGTCACAATTTCCCATTTCAATGGAAAACATATGATATTTCAAGTGGTAATGTCCAATTTGAAGACATACATTTTCACAACTCCCACCACATTTCATGGACCCACCATTGGCTATCATGATTTGAAAATTATTGATAGTCGAAATATAACAATTGGTTTCTTGGGTAATGCGACAATGAATAAAATTGTGGGTGATACCACTGTCAACAAGGATGATGACCTTCCTATTATTAATATAGCCAATGCGCTTGAGATTTTGGGGAGTAGAGAAGTCAGTGAGTGCATGCAAGGAAATGAGCGGTTCAACTTCAGGCGGGTCAGCAGGCTCTGGGGTAGCATCGATAAGGGAGAGCTCTTCAACAAGTGGAACTGTCACATCTTCATCGAGAACATCTTCGGAAATGACCATAATTTTTTTTTGTTCCTTACACTTGTGCCCTGGAAAATATTTTTGATCACAATTATAGAAAATACCCTTCAATTGGCGTTCATCCATTTCAACCCTAGTTAATTTCTGGACCTTGAGGGGAGTGACAGGGGGGTTATGATTAGTGGGTCAAGGGTGAGTAACAAAGGAGGTTTTTTTGTTCTAGGAAAAAACAACTTTTTGGGCCTCTTTATCATGTTTAGTAGCTTCCAACCAAGTCTGAGGGAGGGCCATGAGAACCTGGGATAATATTTCCTTCCTTTAGGACACTGATAAAGAATTCAAAGAAGAAAGCATCTGACATACCCTCAGTTCGAAAGGCCAAATGTTCAAAAGAAGTTATAAAGTATTCCACTATGCCTGACTATTTCAACTTGGTCAAATGACCAAGATAGTGGGTATTAGTGTCAAAGAATTCATAGAGCTTTGCAACAAACTAGTTCCAGGAAATATACCCTTGACGCGATTTTTTACACCATTGCCACCATTTCCATCATTTTGGATCTATATAGAAGAAAACATATCGAAGTTTCACCAACTCATCAGTAATACCATGCATATAAAAATAATGCCCCATTTGAGTGACCCAACCCGTAGGATCAAATCTATCAAATTTACTGACCTCGACACGGGGAAGATGGGGGTCATGTTGAAAGGAGTTGTATTGAAAATGCATAGAATGAGAGGAATCAGTAGCATTAGGTTGGTATGAGGAGGAAGGACCCAAAGGGTGGTACAACAATTGGTTGACAACATACTAGAGTGTGTTAAATTGGTTCCTGAAGTTGGCTTCCATGGTGCCAAATTTGTGCTTAACTTGGGCCTCGAATTGTGCAAGTCGGGAATTGGTAGAGGCAGTCTCACATCTTGCTCGATTGATGGAAGCTTGTAGGTCTTGGTTGTGAGTGGTGGCCATTTGGAGAGGGGAAGTGCGATTAAGGAAAAATGGATGGGTGGGACCACAAAAAAGTACTTATAAGTGATAGGGACCACAATGATCAGGGTGAGAAGGGAAATATAATGGAATACATGAAAAAATAGGGAAGTTGAGAAGGGTTCGGGTCTATTGAAAAAAAAAAGGATTAAAAATGGAAGGTATGACTGAAATCAAGGAGAAAAGGGGAATCCAATGGGATAGGTCCCAAATAAGTTTGCTAGCGGGACCACTATACTCTTTTGTTTTTAACTCCTGTGGAGTTATACTCTGGCCTGAATAATATTGTAGTGACAGAATGCCCAAATTCTTGATAGGAAGAAATGTGTAGTAATTTCGCAACCATAATGCAGAAGGAATAGTTACACGAAAATATATATTGTCTGTTATGTTTTTATTTCCATCCCAAGGGGTAGGGTATTCCAGATTTCTATAGATAAGGGTTTTCCATGTGCTATATCTCTCTGATATATGTGCGGGGTCCAACAGTAGTACTAGGCCCAATATCTCAGGGCACCAACTAAGGAGGCTAGAACGTTCCCTTAGCCATACTACCCGACTACCCAGGTAATAGAGAGTATCTTCCCGAGTGTTGTTCACAGTGGAACTATAGCATTCATGCGGCCAATCGGTTTATCTATGGAGGGCTTCAAGATATCTAGGTCGATCTGTATACAGGTTTTTTCTGATGCACTACCACTTGAAGGGGTACCAACATGGGTTACAAGGGTGGCCAACATATGTGCGCTTAGGTACCACTTGTATTTCCTATGTGTATGAATTCCCAACCATGGTTTTATGCGCGTAACGAAAAATCTATGTAGATTTAAGATGTTGGAATACGTCTCTACCCTGAAAACATTAACCCATGATGTTTTGCCAAGGAAAGCGCTTTGATACCACTTGTAGTATTCCAAATATAAAATAGTTATGCAGAACATAAATATTTTAACTAGAAGTGGCAGAACAACATTGATATCACTAGAACAATACCAGAACAATACCAGAATAATACTAGAATAACACCATAAAGAGCACCTTGATTAATGATAGCAATGTTCACTTGCCTCTTCGAGGGGCCAACCTCTAGTAGAGCAACGCTCTATTACAATAATATCCAAGACAAATCTTCTCATACCCTCTACTCTTATTTATACTAAATATATATATCCAAAAGAACAATCTAGAGGAAGATCCTTCTAGAAGCATAAGCTTCTATTAGGTCTTCTTACAATTGACGTATTCCTCCTTATTTCTAGGCCTTATTAATATTGATCCTCATTACATGGAAATATATTATTCTACCCACTTGAGGGGTTAGTTAGGTTAGTGTAACACCCCTCCTGGTTACGACAACAACTCCGAAAATAGGTGCAATTTTTTTTTTTTGTTTGTTTAAAGTGTGTGCGCGTGTGTAGAAGAAACAACCCCCTTGACTCTACGTCACCACTCGAACCAACAAGATGCAAGTAAGAAGAACATAATCAAGATGACCCGACATATCACAGTGACAACAAGAAATAAACGCCCCTGGACATAAGGCGTGCAACTAGCAGCTGTAAGCAGAAAAAGACACCAGGTGTTAAGTACAATACCGTCACAGAATGGAAGAATCCAACAGTAGAGTTTACTATTTCTGCACAGAAAAGCAGGGCTTTTAGTCTTATGTCTTCTCGAAAGAAGATTAGACAGGCTCCTGGCTGACTGCTCAGGCAGAAACTAATAAATCTTTTAGGGAGTCGCAGTAGTGGAAATTGGGCCTTTAAACAACCCGAGACTACTGATACAGCTCAGAGTGTGTCGCAAGAGTGGAACTGTGCCTTTAAACAACCCGAGACTCTTGAAACAACATTGGATTCCTTCCACCGGATTTACACACAGACATAAATACTAAGCTACAAGAGAAGTCTATATCCCGCCCTACACAAACAGACTACGCAATACAATACCGCCAAGTACTACAAAATCAGGGACAATCATGACCTCTACGGGAGACGCAAGCCAGGAGGACGTAAGTATCAACCAACCCCTACTGAGACCCGAAGACACCAATCAAGATCAATTTCTTCATTAATTATCATTAACCGACGAAGACCTTATCATAAGGTAAAAGCCAAAAATCAACCCCCGTTAATTAGTTATAAGGTCAATTTGCACTAGATCAAGGGAAAGCAATAAACACAGGTGCATTGCATTTTTCTGTTACTCGCCATAAATGAGAAACGACATCAAACCGTAATGGTAAACCCTAGAACATTTACATTCTCCAAATTATCTTGCCTTTCCTATCAATTTTACCATACATTAGAATAACCTAACAATTATTTGCATTGCGATTTAGATCTTATCCTTGACACTTCAATTTAAACTAATAATAGCCTTGCAAATTAAACTTCACCACGAGCCTTTCAATTAAACAAAAATTAACATGGCGATTCAACTACCATCATTAACATTACAACTTAAAACAAATATTATCGCTGACACTTCAATTTAAATGAATAATAACCTTGCAATTAAACATCATCACGCGCATTCAATTATCAATTATTAACATTGCGATTTAACAAGTATTACCATTGCAAATTTAACCCATATTAACCTTTCGACTCAACATCATCATTAACCTCGCAATTTAAAAAATATTATTATTGCACATTAGACAAGTATTACCTAACACAACCTCGTAAACATAACATGCTAATGAATTAGGATAAACATAACATTCTAAATATTCGCTCTGATTCACTAAACAGGATAACCATTATTGTTTTGATTTAATAATGGTTGAACTTGGCAAGCTAATCAATGCATGTAGAAATCATTCGGTTTAATATAAATAAAAATATAATTGAGATCTAGGGTTTTGCTGAACTGTCCCGGGTACTGGGCTAACCTTCTAGGTTACTTATCGAGAAACTAAACTATAATCATGATTAGCCTCCCTGTAGACGCATCGGATAGACCACAGGCAATTAATGACCCGACACTTATTCGTTGTGGCAGACGTTCCTTGGCTGAGAGTAAGGCGCACGGGTATGGAGCTCTGTCCCGTTCTACAAGACCCAAGGGAAATAAATGCAGCCTCATTACTCATGCGCAGAGGTAAATAGCGTGCTCACGCAGAGGTACGAGTAGGGAGGGTTAATTGCTGTGCAGTCAAGAGGTTACACGGGGCATGTAAATACTAGAACCAGGTTTGCCCAGTCTGTCGAACGCACACCAGAAGGTTTTTCCTCAATCAATCACGTATCTAACTCATTGAACCACTCAATCAGTCACTGTAAACCAAGTCTATGACAAGTTTAACCCTTACAGAATTATAATAACGACCTGAACATATGAAGAAAATACCACACTTGCAGAATTAAATTAATGACATCAATCCGTCTCTGTAAAGCCAAGTTTATGACAAGTTTAACCCCTGGAATAATTGAAATAATGACGTGAACATCTGAAGACAAGAAAACGCTTCCCAAATTAAATGGAATAATGACATGAACACAAAAAAAATAAATTAAAAATAATAAAGTATATCTAACTCACTGAAACCACTCAATCAGTTTCGGTAAAGCCAGGCCTATGACCAGTTTAAAAAAAACTCTTTCCTGAATAGTAAAAATAATAAACTTTCTTAAGGAAATATGAATAATAAATTTTCTTGAGAAAAATAATTTACATCTTAGCGCAAGGCTGGTCAATAATTTACATTAATATTATTAGTTGTAATAACATAATGACAACGATTAAAGATAATGAACACTTAAATAGCTTATGGAAAACACACCAGTTCCTCACTATTCCAGGAAAAGGAACAGTCCATAGTATATAGGAAGTACTTCTGTGTTCCAGAAAACTGTTACCAGGTCACCAACTTCACGCATACACAAATTTCATGACGTAGACCCAAGACCAATCGAAATTGAAATTTTTAATCAGAGGTCAATCAGATGGTAGTATTTTATTAAATGTTTCAAGAAAAAAAATGTTGAGTTGGAAGGGAAAACGGGTTTAACTGTCTCTTGAAGATATAAAACGCTGAGAATGAGAACAGGGAGCCGAAGGACAGTTGACTATCAAATGTGTCGCTATATAACAACTACGTCAAATCACAGGTCTCAACATAGATTTGTAACTAAAGCAACTATTGGAACTAGTTGAATTTCCTACCTATCAACCCTCAACGGCAGAAAATACCATCATTGGTCGGCATACATCCCAAGCCCTAACTGTTAACGCATCTAAGAAGACATTTCAATGGAAAAATATGGCATGGAGCAATGAGAGTTCAACATTTTTCTCAGGTGAATACCAGCATGTCCCCGTTAACATGCATACGCCCACAATAACATTAGAAACGCCCGTTGAATAAAAGATGCCCTTGTTCTATATAATACAGCCTCAAAACTATGGAATGCCCCCATTCATATAAGAAACGCCCATACCCAATACAGTAACCACACACCCCACCAAAATTTTTCCTTAACCATAAAATGAGCCATATAAAACAGAAACGAAATAACCTTAAGCCCCATACAAATTTATCCAGCACTAAACTGTACCCGTACATGAAAAAAAAATTAAATAACCCTAACCCCAACTATTTACCAGTAACCCTAAACTGAACTAGTTATAAAAACGAGAATCTTCTGAGTTTAAGGATGAGGAAAGGACATTTTACATCCATACAATCATAATCTCAGCAGTAATCACTATGCATTCTACTTTACTAAGTTCAGGAGCATACCTTTGCCTTATTTGTTTGCCGCAATTGACTCCCGTGCTCTGTGTTTCTTCCGCCTTCAGTGCTGCTCCCGCTCGCCAACCGTAGAGGACTCACCGGTACCTCCCTGCCAAACGCTAGGGGTACTCTCCTTCCCCCTTAGCCCCCCGAGCCGCAAAGGGGCCACACAAAAACCAGACAATAGCCTAGCTTCTCAGCTCGCCTCCAAGGCTGAGCTACCACTCAAGTCAGCTGAGAATCCCCAAATCCTACAAGAAATCAGTCCAGTCTCTAGTCTGGCAGCATAACAATACCAATAGCTGAAAAGTTCCCTTTTCTTTCCCCCTCCCCCTTTCTTTTATCCAGTCTCAAACCCTAAATCCTCTTCTTTTTAGGTTTCCCCCCCCTTTTTCCTTTTTATTTTCTTATTTTTCTTTTTATTTTATTTATTTATTTATTTTAA
>ML818883.1:45072-57837 GCA_009831015.1 Picea engelmannii
CACTCCCTGACTCAGTCCGGAGTCCAAGGGGGTTCTACCGATGCCTCTGCATCCTCAAGGTCAAAAACCCTGCACACTCAATGAAACTGAGTCAATAGCATCTGTCGACATCAAATAGTAACACATCATGTCATCTGTCAATCACATCATAATCAAGTATAGATTGTCTAACATCATAAAAGTCCATATCACTTGTGAGCAAGTGTCCTCAAATAATAAGTTTTCTCAGTGCGCCAGAGCGGGATGTTACATACACCCCCTCTTGGTCTAAACTTCGTCCCGAAGTTTCTCAGTATAAATGTAGAAATAAAGTATCACAGTATCATAAGTCTATCTATCAAACAAAAATGGAAACTGCTGACGCATATCATATGCGTCCTCCCAGGTCACCGAGTGCGGACTATCACTGTCGCACTGGACCTTGACCTGATCTACCGTTCGACGTCGTAACTGTCGAACGCAATGATCTAAAATGCGGACCGGCTCAGCCCTTAGCGCTCCCTCATCCGATACCTGCAAGGAACTCAGGTCAATCACATGTGTAGGATCACTAATATAATGTCTCAAAACAAATACATGAAAAACATCGTGCATACGCCTCAAAGAATCAGGCAAGGCTAGTCGATAAGCCATGGGTCCCTTTCTCTCCATAATATCGAAAGGTCCCACGAACCTAGGAGAGAGTTTAGCTCCCTTTCCAAACTTGATCGAACTCTTATGCGGTTTAACCCGCAAGAAGACTCGATCGTCGACCTCATAACTACGGTCGACTCGGTGCGCATCGGCATAACTCTTATGTCGATCCTGCGCTTCTTTAATCCTTTGTCTTATGGTTTGCATCTGCTCTTCCATTTCTTGGATTGCTTCTGGTCCCACCAGGACCCTATCCTCAAGCCGATCCCAACTCAAGGGCGTCCAACACGGTCGCCCATAAAGAAACTCAAAAGGCACCATCTTAATGGTGCTCTGGTAACTGTTGTTGTAAGAAAACTCTACTAGAGGCAAGAATTCCTCCCAATGCTTTTGTTGGTCCATCACGTACATGCGCAACATGTCTTCCAAGGTTTGGTTTGTACGTTCTGTCTGTCCGTCCGTCTCTGGGTGATACGCAGTACTAAAGTTAAGTTGGGTTCCCAAGGCCTCATGGAAACTCGTCCAAAATCGTCCAGTAAACATTGATCCTCGATCGGATACAATCTTTTTAGGAACGCCATGCAACCTCACAATCTCACTGATGAAAACTCTCACTATGTCAGGTGTCTAATACGTCGTACGCACCGGAATAAAGTGAGCACTCTTCGTCAGAGTGTCTACTACTACAAAAATCGAGTCATGTCTCCTTGCCGTCAGTGGCAGTCCAACAATAAAATCCATCGAAATAACTTCCCATTTTGATTCCGGAATGGCATGTGGTTGAAGTAATCCTGTTGGGTGTCTATGTTCAGCCTTTACCTGCTGACACTCTAGACATCTAGCCACAAAGTTGACTACGTTGGCCTTCATTCCTTTCCAAAAGAATAAGGGTTTAAGGTCTGCCCTCATCTTCGTGACTCCTGGGTGAACCATGTAAACTGCTCTATGAGCCTCGCTCAGGATCAACATCCTTAACTCGTCGTTAGGTGGTATGTAAATCCGACCTCTAAACCTCAATAACCCATCGTTATCCAATGAATATCCCTCATATCGTGGTACCGTCATTGTGTTTTGTCCGATAAAATCCTTGACTTCCCTGTACCAATCATCATCATGCTGTAAGGTGAGAATCTTGTCACGTAGATTCGTTTGAAGAGGTAATACTGAAAATATGCGTGGTCTCCAACTCAAAGCATCCGCCACTCGGTTCACTGTTCCCTTTATGTAAGTAATCTCAAAGTCGTATTCGCTAAGCAATTCTGACCAATGTCGTTGTCGCGCGTTCAGGTCGCTTTGCGTAAAAATGTGTTGTAATCCACAATGATCAGTCTTTAATTCAAATTTTTGTCCAACAAGGTAGTGTCTCCAAACCTTCAAGGCATATATGATGGCTAATAACTCCAAATCGTGCGTCGCGTAGTTCTCCTCAAGCCTTCTCAGCTTCCTCGAAATGTAAGCAATCACTCATCCGTCCTGCATCAAGACTCCGCCTAAACCTTCCTTGGATGCGTCAGTGCATACCAAGAAGTCTGTGTCCATGTCAGGGACCTTTAGTATTGGTGCGGTTGTCAACAACTCATTCAGCCTTTGAAATTCTTCCACGCATTTCTCGGTCCAAACAAACTTCTTGTTTTTCTTCTGCAATTCCGTGATCGGATTTGCTATCTTCGAAAAACCCTCGACAAACTGTCGATAGTATCCTGCTAATCCCATAAAAATACACACTTCTGTGACATTCGTTGGCGCAGGCCATTCCATAATAGCCTCAACCTTGGCTGGATCCACGGCAATACCTTCGCCGGAGATGACATGCCCTAAGTAGTGAATCCTCGATTGATAAAAAGAGCATTTGGACAACTTCCCATACAATTTGTGTTCTCACAAACATTGTAGTACCAAGCGTAAGTGCTCATCATGCTCCTCCGTTGTCTGAGAGTATATCAAAATATCATCAATGAATACTTGGACGAACTTGTCCAAGTACTCGTGGAACACCCCGTTCATCAAACTCATGAATACCCCTGGGGCGTTTGTCATTCCAAAAGGCAAAACAGTAAACTCGTAATGTCCAAATCTCGTCTTAAAGGCGGTCTTAGGGATGTCATCCTCCTTGATCCGTAACTGGTGATACCCAGATTGCAAATCGATCTTGGAGAACACCGTCGCACCCTTCATTTGATCGAACATATCATCAATTCTTGGTAAGGGATACTGATTCTTGATCATATCCTTGTTCAGTTGACGGTAGTCAATGCAAAGCCTCCACGATCTGTCCTTCTTTCGTATGAAAATAACTGGTGCACCCCACGGTGACACACTAGGATGTATTAGTCCCAGGTCCAACAACTCCTTCAGTTGCATTTTCAACTCTTGCAACTCCGGGGTCGACATTCGATAAGGCGTTCTTGCTATCAGTTCAGTTCCCGATTTCAGGTCTATGGTAAACTCCAGTTCCCTTTCCGGGCGCATCCCAGGAAACTCCTCTAGAAATACGTCTGCAAACTCCCTCACCACCGGAAGGTGTTCTAGACCTTCCGCTACCCCCTTCTCGTTTAGCGCGAGGATCGCTTAAAGTTTACACCCCTTGCGCATACTCTTCCGTAACTGTAAGGAAGAGACGAACCACAGGGAAACTCCCTGGTTCCTTCCTACAATCACACGTCTCTGTCCTTCGTCATCAACCAAGTTCAACCATTTCATCTTACAGTTGAGAATCGCCTCATGTGTTTCCAACCAATCCATACCGATCACGACGTCATAAGACCCTAAGATCGTGACGTACAAGTTGACCCTTGTGACAAACTCTCCCAGGTTAAGGGCACAGCCCGTAACCTTTCCTCCAACCTTTTGTTTGGCTCCCGAAGCCATCTCCACGAAGCTAAACTCATCATGTTTGACTGCCTTTACCTTAATCCTTTTTAGCGCTGCACCAGAAATGAAACTTTCAGTAGCTCCTAGGTCTATTAAAATACTAAGGGTCTGGTCAGCGACAGGACCTGCTGTCTCGAGCACAGTCGACTGGTGCTCTGCCTGGCGGTTATTCACCACTGCATGAATCTGATGGGCCTTGCCCATATCTCCCACGGTAATGAGTCTGGCTGATCCGGACGTCCTGGTCCTCTCCACAGGACAGTCGCGCTGGTAGTGTGGCTCCCCACACGTCCAACACCCATTCTTCGGCCCAGTAGTCCTGGTACCCGAAGTAGAAGATGACTGCCCACCGGCCTGAAACCCTAGTCTGTTCTGCTGAACAGGCCTAAACTGTTGCTGCTGCGGGCGATGCTGCTGCTGGTGCTGTGGTCCTCGATAAGGTGTCCACTGCTAAGGTGGTGGTCGTCGGGGTGTAGTGAATGTGGATCCCCTCTGGAAGCCATGATGCCTCAGTGTATGTCTCGCTGGTGCCTGATGCCGCGGTGCACCGGATGAACTCTGCCCTGCGGGTCTCGCTGGAGTCCTAGTCTGACCCCCGCTAATAAGCTCCTCCTCTACTATTAGGGCCTTTTGGACAACGTCGTGCAAGGTTTGAGGCATCAAGATCCTAACCTTTGCACGCAGACTGCCGTTAAGGCCAAACACGAACCTGTTGACTTTGATTTTCTCAGTGTTAAGGTGCGGAGCATACCGGAGCAACTCCATAAATCGTGCCTCGTACTCGGGCACCATACGACCTCCCTGTCGTAGCGCGTTGAACTCATTGAGCTGACGCTCAATGAATTCCTCTGAAAGGTACCTCTCTCGGAACCGTTCCTCGAAAAGTTCCCATGACACGTCCTCCATGGCCATGTTTAGCTGCGGCAGGAGCGTCTTCCACCATAGAAGAGCACTCCCCTTCAGTTGAAAGACCGCCATGCAGACCTTCATGTTGGAGGTATAATCGCGAAGTGCGAAGCACATCGCCATATTCTCCAACCATGCCTCAGCGGATGCGTTGTCCGGGGCACCATAGAACTCGGGAAATTTTACCTTCTCGAGTTCACGGTGAATGCTACCTGTAACGGCCGATGCGCGCGACGTAACCTTAGGGGGTGCCGGTGCCCTGGCCTTGTCTCTGTCCAAACGGCTGATCAGAGCCTCGAACATGCGCTGAAAGGATCTCATCATCCCAATAACATCACCAACTGCTATCTTCTCCCGTCCGAGAACCTACTCACCTCCCTGGGGGTTAGACCCCTCAGGCATGGATGCTGCTGGAGGCGTCTCGCCTCCTCCCCTAGTACCCCGTCGTCTGCCTCTGCGGCATCCTCTAACCATAATTACCTGCACGCACACAATCAACTCGATCGACAACAATATAGAAAAACCAACTCATGTCTACGAAATCTGTAGCAAACCCCAAGTCACGGGTCGAACCCCCTCTGATACCATATGTAACACCCCTCCTGGTTACGACAACAACTCCGAAAACAGGTGCAAATTTTTTTTTTTGTTTGTTTAAAGTGTGTGCGCGCGTGTAGAAGAAACAACCCCCTTGACTCTACGTCACCACTCGAACCAACAAGATGCAAGTAAGAAGAACATAATCAATATGACCCGACATATCATAGTGACAAACAAGAAATAAACTCCCCTGGACATAAGGCGTGCAACTAGCAGCTGTAAGCAGAAAAAGACACCAGGTGTTAAGTACAGTACCGTCACAGAATGGAAGAATCCAACAGTAGATTTTACTATTTCTGCACAGAAAATCAGGGCTTTTAGTCTTATGTCTTCTCGAAAGAAGATTAGACAGGCTCCTAGCCGACTTCTTAGGCAGAAACTAATAAATCTTTTAGGGAGTCGCAGTAGTGGAAACTGTGCCTTTAAACAACCCGAGACTACTGATACGGCTCAGAGTGTGTCGCAAGAGTGGAACTGTGCCTTTAAACATCCTGAGACTCTTGATACGGCACTGGATTCCTTCCACTGGATTTACACACAGACATAAATACTAAGCTACAAGAGAAGTCTATATCCCGCCAGACACAAACAAACTACGCAATACAATACTGCCAAGTACTAAAAAATCAGGGACAATCATGACCTCTACGGGAGACGCAAGCCAGGAGGACGTAAGTATAGACCAACCCCTACTGAGACCCGAAGACACCAATCAAGATCAATTGCTTCATTAATTATCATTAACCGATGAAGACCTTATCATAAGGTAAAAGCCAAAAATCAATCCCCGTTAATTAGTTATAAGGTCAATTTGCACTAGATCAAGGGAAAGCAATAAACACAGGCGCATTGCATTTTTCTGTTACTCACCATAAATGAGAAACAACATCAAACTGTAATGGTAAACCCTCGAACATTTACATTCTCCAAATTATCTTGCCTTTCCTACCAATTTTACCATACATTAGAATAACCTAACAATTATTTGCATTGCGATTTAGATCTTATCCTTGACACTTCAATTTAAACTAATAATATCCTTGCAAATTAAACTTCACCACGAGCCTTTCAATTAAACAAAAATTAACATGGCGATTCAACTACCATCATTAACACTACAACTTAAAACAAATATTATCGCTGACACTTCAATTTAAATGAATAATAACCTTGCAATTAAACATCATCACGCGCATTCAATTAACAATTATTAACATTGCGATTTAACAAGTATTACCATTGCAAATTTAACCAATATTAACCTTTCGACTCAACATCATCATTAACCTTGCAATTTAACAAATATTATTATTGCACATTAGACAAGTATTACCTAACACAACCTCGTAAACATAACATGCTAATGAATCAGGATAAACATAACATTCTAAATATTCGCTCTGATTCACTAAACAGGATAACCATTATTGTTTTGATTTAATAATGGTTGAACTTGGCAAGCTAACCAATGCTTGTAGAAATCATTCTTCTAACCAAGAATTGTAAGCCTACCATTCTACGAATCATTTTAAGTTAAAAACATTGTAATCAATATTGATCTAGGTTAATAATCGTTAAGAACTTAGGCGGCTAAATACGCTAGGTAGGGTAATGAATTTTAGGATTTAGGCTGAAATAAAACCCTAGATAGAAGATACGTTTGAATGACCTGTATTAGAAATCCATCATCAGCAAATCAATAATCTCCGCGCTGTCTGTTCAACATTCCCAAGGATATATGCATTTATTTTGGCAATACCTGTCGGTTTAATATAATTAAAAATATAATTGAGATCTAGGGTTTTGCTGAACTATCCCGGGTCCTCTCTTAGGGTTAGACTAATTAAATAACCCTAGACAAATTTATCCAGCCCTAAACTGTACCCATACATGAAAAAAAAATTAAATAACCCTAACCCCAACTATTTACCAGTAACCCTAAACTGAACTAGTTATAAAAACAAGAATCTTCTGAGTTTAAGGATGAGGAAAGGACATTTTACATCCATACAATCATAATCTCAGCAGTAATCACTATGCATTCTACTTTACTAAGTTCAGGATCATACCTTTGCCTTATTTGTTTGCCGCAATTGACTCCCGTGCTCTGTGCTGCTTCCGCCTTCAGCGCTGCTCCCGCTCGCCAACCGTAGAGGACTCACTGGTACCTCCCTGCAAAACTCTAGGGGTACTCTCCTTCCCCCTTAGCCCCCCAAGCCGCAAAGGGGCCACACACAAACCATACAATAGCCTAGCTTCTCAGCTCGCCTCCAAGGCTGAGCTACCACTCAAGTCAGCTGAGAATCCCCAACTCCTACAAGAAATCAGTCCAGTCTCTAGTATGGCAGCATAACAATACCAATAGCTGAAAAGTTCCCTTTTCTTTCCCCCTCCCCCTTTCTTTTATCCAGTCTCAAACCCTAAATCCTCTTCTTTTTAGGTTTTCCCCCCCTTTTTCCTTTTTATTTTCTTATTTATTTATTTATTTATTTATTTATTTTAAACTCAAAGAGTAAGTGCGCTCATTAATAATTCCCTTTTATTTTTACATGCGTAACTTTTATTAATGGTAGAGGCGGTAGGGATTAATAAATTTACGGAAAGAGAATCCATTAATCATTTTCGTTATTCTATAAATTTAAGATTAAGGAATACACGACAATTTGTTTATAATATATATATATATATATATATATATATTCATTTTTTCTATTTACAAGCATGCATTCATCATTGTAATTTATCATTATCCATCATTTAAATTCATCATTAATATATATATATATATATATATAGGATAATGAGAGATTAAGGTGATGGCAACATGTATATGGGAAAAGTAAATGTACTACATAAAAAGAAATAATGAGGAATTAAGGGGAGGGATGGTGATTTAGTAATGTGAACTGAACATGTAGAAGGGAGATGGTTACTGGAAGATTAAGGTGATGGAGGATGGTTTAATAAAGTAGACATGGATAATGAGAGGATAATGGTCTTAGTTTTTTTTTTTGTGTGTTTTTTTTTTTTTTGAAATTTTCTTTATGATACACTATGAAGGTGATGTCATTCTCCCCACCAGTTAGGAATCAATTTTCTTCTTTGCAAAGTTTTTAAAACTTTTTTATTTTCTTTAACACTTACCCTCGTTATCGCCCCAAGAATTTCATGAAGACCAACTATTACTTAGGTGGGTTTTTGTTTAATTTGTTATTTTTATTCCAGGGTCTGCTCTTAGGGTTAGACTAAATTTTACCCTAGCAGTTTTTAGACTTGTACTAGATTCTGAACTGGGCGTCACTGGGTTAGGGAAGTTGTTTAGGAATCTCTTAAAGCGTTAAGTCTTAGGGCTATTAGGTTTGTTTCCCTCATCCCCATCAATGCGACGTGCCCTTCAGGACGCACCACGTGCTCCAAGGGTGCCACTCGCCTCATTCATTTCCTTTACGCGACGTGCCCTTCAGGATGCACCACGTGCTCCAAGGGTGCCACTGGCCAACTGGACTAATTGGTAGACATCTATAACCCTTGGAGTCAACACTCCGCCAAGTGAACTTGTAGGAGACTAAGGGTTCTAAGGAATAAGGCCCCCGCCTTATTGCGCGCCCCTTAGAATCATCGTGAGTGACTGTCGCAGTCTTCCCTCACGACATCATGGATCCTCTCGAACTAGGTAATCATTAACCTACAGTTCGAGCCACGGCGGGAGTGCTAGTAGGCAGTGGCAGGGCTGCTATCCACCCCTCTCCCTCCACCTCTCTGGAATCGTGTGTGGCCCCTTTACTCCATATGTGAGTCTGGTCGACAAGCTATCGTCAACCTGCATCATCAAAAATCATGTCAGAAAGGTCAACATCAAATCATCAAATCAAATGAAACATCATAGTAAACATATCAACCCAAAAGCACACTCCCTGACTCAGTCCGGAGTCCAAGAGGGTTCTACCGATGCCTCTGCATCCTCAAGGTCAAAAACCCTGCACACTCAATGAAACTAAGTCAATAGCATCTGTCGACATCAAATAGTAACACATCATGTCATCTGTCAATCGCATCATAATCAAGTATAGATTTTCTAACATCATAAAAGTCCAGATCACTTGCGAGCAAGTGTCCTCAAATAATAAGTTTTCTCAGTGCGCCAGAGCGGGATGTTACAGTTAGGTCCCTAACATATACAATGTACTTGATTGGAAGCCATGCTTATCATCATACCTGAGCATGGGTATGTCTTCCTTGGGATTTGAGTTTTCTAACTTGATTATGTATTTTTTGTTGTTCTTAGATTGGATTATGGTAACCTTCACCATGACTAACTTATCTTTGAAGACTTATAATGGATTTTGTGCATTATTTTCTATTTTGACCCAAAACATTATGGTGCATATGTTATAGCTTCAATTTCCACCATTGAAGCATTGATGCTCTTTTTGGCCTTATCCATATCCTCCTTATAAGCAACTCTTCCCCATACCTCCTTGATTCCTTCTAAAAAATATTTTTTTGGAGGATATATGCGCCCTCATAGTTATGCAACCCATGTACATGTGGGCTATTCAAGGGACAATGGTGTACACGCAAATAAATGATAAAAATATATAATTATTCCAAATTAAATGTTGATTTATGGGTTTTGTTAGCTTCCTAACTCCTTTTACCCATACTCAGCCATCTTTAACCAACTAGATACCACATAAAAGGATAATTTTCCTCAAGGAGAAAGGTAATGATATTTTTCACATAAGAGAAAACACATATCTGGGTATCTCCGCTGAGTCTTTAAGCCCATACATATCCCTATTGTTTCTAGTTTTTTGACCAAGAAACCCTTGTTTCGAGCCTCCTTTTGATCACCAACCTATCTGACCAAGAGTCTCCCAAATATTCTCTTTGGGTCCATGTTGAATTTAGTGTCAAAATCAATCCTTATAGAAGGATACATGGTGGAGTAATTCAATATCTCTTTCGATAGGGAAACACCACATCGAATAGGAAAAATCTATAACTACCTAACTGTTTTTCATCAATAATAAAAACAATCATTCCTTTGAAGTGTATTGTTTTGGTATTGTTTCAATCTACAATTATTTTATATATGCTTCATATAATACTAATTGATTTGGTTTTTCCGTCATTTTTCATAGAACTAACGAGTAGTTATTAGTACAAATACCTCTTTGTATAAGTATTCTTGTTTGTGATTCTTGCAGGTTTCATAACATCCATTGGGAAAGAACGAAGGGACTCTGACAATCGGGAATGACATCAACGTTTGGAATCCTAGTGAGCCAATCTTTCTCTTTCTCCCAATAGTTAGTTATTTCTTTGGAATTCGACTATTATTATGTTTTCTTAGTACTCTTTATGAATTTTTCTTCTTGTACAATAATTATTAAAATTCATTAATCCCAATACTATAGGGTATTTTTCCCTGAAGGAAGGGAGGAGTACTACTAAGTGTTGATACTGAGAGGGGGTGAATCAATATCAAGTACAATTTAAAAAAAAAAATCAACTTATACTTAAGCCATTCAATTATATCCAACGAGAAATGAACAATAGTATAATATTTACATCAATACACCACAATACACCATGCACAATATATGAGAAATAATCAATAGTTATTGTTCAAGGGAAGTAATGAATTCCGAAGGTAGCTACAGATTCCAAATATAAAGGGATGGATAAAAATCTAAGAGGAAGATACAATCCTCCAATATCAAGAGAGGGTTGACCTCTCCATTATTTCCCCTTCCTTCCACCCAAGAATATATGAGAGATAATAAAACTTTACATTAAATCATCATCATCAACCAACCATCACATAGAACCTGATAATGCTTCCTGAGACTTCTTCAAATTCTGCAATTCTTCAATTATTGGAATACTCTAATCCTGTAGATACTATTACTCAATGTATTCTCTGAAACTACTCCAAGTTTCACTCCTTGAATCCTCCCCAAAAAGAAGTTATAGAGAGAATGGTAGACCTTATTCAATTTCAGTTTATTCAGGAGGGAGAACTTGTACAGAATGCCCTGTGCTCAATATTTAACATCAGATTCTGAAACTCCCACACACAAAACTAAAGTCTGTACTCTTTTCAATGAAATTTGTCTCACTTAATTTGGATTCTCTATGAAGAAGTTATGATTGTTTTATCTGGAACACCTGTTTATGACTAGCATAAGGACTAGTCAAAATCCCTATATTCCACAGAGTATATCTCCAAAATTATAGTGACTAAAGAAATGAAATTTTTAACACAAGTACCTAGGTATGTCTTCTAAATACCATATCAGTTTCACCATATGAATCGTTCTATAAACAAATTTATAGTGAAAATGGTAAGATGACCTGTAAATAACATACCTTAGAACACATCACCAAAAGACTTCACCCTCCCTTGAAATCTGACCTTCTTTACTTCAGATTTCCTCTGAAATTCGACTTGTGTGTGAAATGAATGTATAATGATATGTATTTATACCCTTTATTTCACTTACTTTTAACATTAGGGCCAACATGACACTTTCTTATTTTGTAATTATTTTCTTTAATTATTTTCAAGGCCGACCTATACTTCCTTCTTCAATTCACTGTGTCATCTTCAAAAATTCATTTCTCCTCAACCATAAAGATCCATGTGACGTGCCACCTACCACTAGAAACAACATGATGTATACTATCCATCCATGGGTGTTGTATCTTCATATGCATTATCCTTCATTTCCAAATACATTCATCAATCTTGCGGTCCAAAACCAATGGCTATGGTTGACATCAATGACAACAACCAATCTTCCAACAATATCCCCCTTTGTCATTGATGGAAACACTCATGCTCCCCCTATCATCATGATCCCAATTTATCTCCCCCTTAGACATCAATGAAAAAGTTTAGGGTTTCTCCCCCTGAGTTTAATGGCAAAAGGTAACTCTCTTCTTTGGGGATGCTCCCCCTGAACATATAACACTTACTAACACTTCATTTTTATGGTCTCTTTCTTCCTTGGAGATTTTTCATGAATTTAGAACGTATATGTTACTTGGTCTTCTTTTTTTAGTTGAAACCAATCTTCCTGAACCTTGTTCTCTGATTTTTCATCTTTGTGAGTCAAACATGAGAGTATATCCTTGATCACACATTTTACTAACACTGAGTAGATTATGCTTCAAGTCTTCAACCAATAGGACATTCTTTTCTTTTAAATTTTTGCTTCCAATATCTACTACACATTTTCCAATTATTTTGGTAGATGAGTAATATCCAAACGCAACATTTCCACCCTTTCTGTTCAAGCTGATGAATTTGTCTTGATCCTCGGTCATGTGTGAAGAACATCCACTATCTATGTACCATTCATATTATTCTTTACATTCTTTATTGGTCAATGCTATTCGACAATCTTCATTGTTTGGAATCTCTTTCCTTCTCCATACTATGGTTGGCATAGGGACATCTTCATTCATATATATGCAATGTTGTTCTTTGTGACCAAGATAATTACATTTGTAGCATACAATATTTTTGTTCATCAATGGGGAAAATATATTATAACTTAGGTTGAAAAATCCATGATTATTTCCATATCTTTTATTTACACCATTCATGTTTCTTACATAGTTGTTCCTTTCATTGATTCTGCAATTAATTGCCTTATGTCCAAAAATTTTGCAAGTATAACAATGACCAAGAAAGAATTTTTGATACCTAGGAGTAAGTGACCTTCTTTGTGATGTAGTCCATCT
>ML818883.1:59316-92297 GCA_009831015.1 Picea engelmannii
ATGCTGGCTTTGAGTGATTATAATGAATGTTTCCAGGATGGGATTTACATGAGTAACAACTGGCATTTTCTTATGGTTGGTTCTTGTGTGACAACCATGAATATAAAGAATGGTGGTTCTTGTGTTAACAACATTCATTTCGTTTATTTGTTCTCTTGTCGTTATGATAATAATTTGCCCATAGTCTTACTGAAAAATATATGCTATAAGTGTGCATAAGGAAACATCACTGAGTATAAGAAATCCCTTTTTGTGTATATTCTTCATTCATGCCAATATGTATATCAATGCTTATAAATCAAAGTGCAACATAGTATAGTTGGAAAAGAAATGTTGAAAAAGAAATGTTCATAAATGGTAAATGAGACGAAAAAAATGGAATAATGATGGTGGAAAAGTGGAGTGATGATAGTGAATAAATTCCCTTACCCCCCAACTTAACTTGTTGCATGTCCCCATGCAACATGGAATAATTCATAGAAGTGAAAAAGGAAAGGGAATTTAATGAGGGAATTTTCCAAATTATTCATTGCTAGCAGTTGAGGAATTACATGATTAAATTTTAGAAAATAACATACCTCCACTTACCCAAAATGTTGATGAATTATGCAATAGGAATATGGATGATGCGTCTGCTAGATCATGGAAGATGTCACTGCTACAGGATCATATGGAAAGTGAGTGCTGTTGTAGCTGCGACTGTTGTCTGCTGGATCAGAGAATGTGAAGTGGAGGAATCTGAACTGCTTCTGAATGCACCATGGAAAAGAGAAAGTATGAAAGCGAAACTATGGTAGTCTCATATGGTTGATGTCATGCTACTATAACTGTTGATAGAGTCATGAAAAGTGTATAGTCTCCACCCGCTACTAAACCCAATGGTACAATTCTAATCATGCAAATGGATGTGTCAGTGTCGAGCATGAAGAAAAGTCATTGGATTACCGACCAATGATGAATGTCATTAACCAATGCGAGGCAACTCATCATTGATGTCAATGAGTGCCAAGGTACCTAAGTACATTTTTTGAAGTGCGAATGAATGAGATGATGTCGAGCCATGTGCAAGATCTGACGATCAAGGGACATTGATGTATCCCCATGATTGTTAGCGAGAAAACTTTCCATTAAGGCATGAAAGCCTCCAGGTACTCAAAATGGACTTTAGTCTATATCCCAGATAAGGTGTTGAGGTCGATGGGGCAAGACTTGTTGAAAGGTGGGCCTTAAGGAATCCCACATCAGTCAACACAAGTTCGGATAAAAAGAGTGGTAGGACTATAAATGAAAATATCTCAGTAGTAACAGTGTGTATGGCAAGGCAATGTAGTCATGGAAAGGGAGCTGGATAGTTTTATTGACAAGGAAAAATGAACTGAAAAAGATAAAGAGATGTATGCGACTCAGAAAGATAGGCATGTGCGAAGTCATGAAGGATAATTCAATGGAAGATGGGCTTCAACACAGGGATGAATAGTCTGCTTTGAAGGAGAAATGTGCAGAAGGCATTCATGACACACATGGGTTTATGAAAAGGTTTATGTATAACTGCAAATGCCATGATGTGTAAGACAAGAATAAGCTCCTTCAAGTAGTCAAGAAAGCATGTCTTTTTTTTCAAAAGTTTTTGTGATTTTTGAAAATCACTTCAACAGCAAGATGCGATCGGTCGTGCACCTGAAAAAACTTACTACAAATCCTACATGAAAACTTGTAAGATGTTCGAAAATATAAAATGCAGGGATAATTATGAATGTGATCAAATCAAATTCAGAAACAAAGTTCATTTTACCTGTTTCCCTTTGCACGCAATTTCCGTCATCAATCGTTGTTGAAGTGACTCAATGAGCCAAGTTAGCATAAATGAAAAAAAACATGACTCCTATTTAAGTTTTCAAGAATTAATTTAAATCCATTTGCTAAAGATTTTTCTTTTTGTTTTATGATTTTTTTATTATTTTTATGTTTGACCTAAGAGTGTTTTTTTTTTTTTTATAACAAAAACAATTTAAAACAAATTAATAATTTTATTTTTTTTGTTATTATACAAACTTTTATATAAATTTAATATATATATATATATATATATATATATATATATATATATATATATAATAATAATTATTATTATTATTATTTATTTATTTTGACATGCAACAACCTGACATGGAGGCTGACAGTCTGGAGATAATACCAAATCTTCATTGATTGCCAACAATTATTACAGAACAAAACAACCAGATAAATGCCAATCAAAGTTGGAACCAACTATAATTATCTCTTCTTCAAAATCCAAATGTATAAACGTTGGCTGCTAAAATTTAATAACCAAATATATAAAGGATCGTGTCTGATTAAATATATATTGGCAAGAATACACTGCAAATCCAATTAATACGAAATCAACGAAAATGGGATTTAGTCTGGCAACCTCCGGCAAAAGTTCTTTGTTTGGTTGAATATGAATCTAAAAACAGATTTCAGGGGATATGTTGAGAAAAAAACGGATCTGCTTACCTGGTCGATCCCTCTCAACATGAATTTACCTGCTCATTTCTTTTAATCAGTTATTCTAGCAAGGTTGTTGGAGCGTGCACCTTCATCTCGTCCAAATTTGTCATTCGATTTACATACCAATCACGTGCAATTGTATTCGACCAAGTTTAAGTAGTAGCTCCAAATCTAGGTGTGGATTCATTCGGTCGAGTGAACGTTGCATATCTCCTACATCATTGTTCTCTTTATTTTAATTATAGTGCATGAGTAATATACAAGAAGATGTTCATGCACAGATAAACAATTTCATTCTGATCAAATAAATTAGAGTCTCGTGCTAGTGAAGGCTAGCTGAAACCGAGTTATTGATTGACTGCCTTCATCTTTGATTCCTTAATGAGGACATGCTGGTCAGAAAAATAGAACCTTAGACCTACCTTTTCTCTCTGCATTTAGAATTTATGATATATTCATTTGTTTATAGGTTGTTATAGGGGTGTATTTGCAGGGAGTAAAATGCAATTTTCTCACAAACGGAGAACTGGATTGAGCTTAAAGTTTGCAGGCATGTTCCTATGTTCTGAATGCTTCTACATGCCGAAAATAAACAATATCCACATCACGGTTTTCGAGAAAAATGAAAAATGGTTGAAGGTGACTATCCTGATTTTCTCGAAACTCGTGTACTATATTGGGCTGAAATTTACTGGGTTTTTTTTATCATAACATCATGCACTTCCCGTCCAAAAATCACAAGAACCTAGATCTCGGTTTGTGAGATATCTTTAGTTTAGTTTCTGCATTTTTTCTTTATAATTTGTGTTTTATTCTTTTAAATTTTTGTTTTATTCTTTTGTTTGCAGATTGAAGGATAGAGGCACAAATTTATTATATTTTTTTGTTTTTATGTTTTCAGAAAATAAAGAACTTTAAAAATTCAATGCAAAACTTATTAAAAACAATTGTGAGCAAATGGAACAAACTTATTGAAAATTGTAGACGAAAAATATATCAGGCAACTGTTTCATCATCAACAATTAAAATTATTCCTGAAATCAATTTAGGCATCCTACTTTATTTTTGATCCTCGTGATCACACGAAGCACATACTTATTGAAAACTAAAAGAAAAACTGAGAAATCCTACCTACTTTATGCTAATTAAAAATTAGAGATTAGTTATGTGTAATCAAATAGCCAATGTAGCCATGCACGTAACAGTAACAAGAATATGTTATCTTTCAATTTGGCAAATGACAATTGGAAATATGTATGAACATGGGAAATTAGTTGTTGAAACTGTAAATTAAAAAAAGAAAAAGAAAAACTAAATGAATCTAACCTAGTACTTTCTTGAAACCAGCGTTTGATCAGGCTTTCATAGGCATAATTTGTCTTACTCAGATCCTGCTATAGCTTCTTGTTGTCCTCCTCGACCTCCTGCTCACCTAATTTTTCTTTATTAAATATGCAGGATTCTTCGTATGTTGATTCTTCATTTGCCTCTGGAGGAGTAATTAAGCTTCCAGCTACTGTCAAGATCTCCTCTTCCAGAGAAGAGGAGATCCTGACTTTTGCTAGGACCTGAGTGAGTTGTTCCAAGATTAAAGTCATTGTTAAACCATGTTAAAAAAAGGATTCTTACAACACCCAAAACCGAAATAAAAAAAAACTTGAATAAAAACACTCTTAATAAAATGGAAAATAATTACTCTTCACAGTTGTGGAAATTAAAACATTCCTGATAGTTGGTAGGGACAGTGAGGAATCTACACTAAAGCAACTCTATGACCCTTAGAACCAACACATGTAGATCACACTTGCAGAATTGAAATTTACACTAACTTGCAGGAATTGAAATTTACACTACCCTACATGTCCTTACCCATATGTCACCTCAGAGTTAGGAGCATGTCTAATTACACTTGCATGAAAAATAAATTTAAACTACCACACTTGCAGGGATTGAAATTTACACAACCCTACATGTCCTTATCCATATGTCACCTCAGAGTTAGGAGCATGTCTAATCACACTTGCATGAAAAAGAAATTTAAACTACCGCACTTGCAATAATTGAAATTTACACTACCCTACATGTCCTTACCCATATGTCACCTCAGAGTTAGGAGCATGTCTAATTACACTTGCATGAAAAAGAAATTTAAACTACCACACTTGCAAGAATTAAAATTTACACTACCCTACATGTCCTTACCCATATGTCACCTCAGAGTTAGGATCATGTCTAATTACACTTGCATGAAAAATAAATTTAAACTACCACACTTGCAAGAATTGAAATTTACACTACGCTACAAGTCCTTACCCATATGTCACCTCAGAGTCAGGAGCATGTCTAATCACAGTTGCATGAAAAATAAATCTAAACTCCAATCCATCGTGCTTCCCCGGCAACGGCGCCAAAATATTGGGCTCTAAAAATGTCCTAGAAACAACCTCTATGCATCAACCAAAGGTAGGTGCTGGCACAAGCGTTTTACTTGTCACCTATGTAGGTTCTTACCTTCCATTTTCAATACCCAGCCTCCAGAGATGCAACACCTATAAAGGAACAACAATCGTAAAGGGAACAACAGTTGTTTTATTCAAAGGAACAACATGACCTGCAAAAGGAACAACAATTGGAACAAAAGGAACAATAGTCGTTACATTGGGCCGAACTAATGTTGAACTAATTGCATTGTATTATTTATCCAACTATCTAATTTGTCAACCCAGGATTTGTAAACTAATGAAGCACATGTAAAGTATATGCAAGATTGAAGCGGGACTAATCTAATCTAATGTTTAAGATACAACTGAAATTGAATAATTAATCTAACACACGAATGAAATAGAAACATTAATCTAACACACAACTTGGAATTGAATTAATCTAGTTGCATAAATGAAATTAATCTAGGAATGAGAAATTGCGTCAATGAATTAATCTAGAAATGGAGAACTACATGAAGGAAAAACAAGTACAACATGTGCAGAGTTAAATAACACAACAACATATGTGAGCTCATGCCAATGAATCAATCTTCTATTACAATAACCAAATCAATCTTCATAACAAAATAATGAAAGAATGAAAACCAAAACCATGAATCAAAGCTAAGAATCCCTCTCTCTTTCGAATCCTAATGACTACTAATTCTCTACTTACAACTGATTGAATTCTAATTGCTCCTAATTGAATTCTCATGAAGAGAGAGCACTCTCTTTTATACATGAGAGCCTTGAATATAAGATAATCATCTCATTATTACAAATCCACTTTTCTCTCAACCTATTTCTCATTATTACAAAATATAATCCCTTCAAATCCTCACACATATCTCTCATATATCTTGGATAAGATATTCCAACCAAATCTCCATGATCTTCTCCTTGGAATGGGCTTGAATTATCTTTTCAAATCTTGAAATGGTGGAGGAAGTATTCAAGAAGTCCTTTTGAATTAATCCTTATCATATTCCTACACATTACAAAGTTCACACATGTTTGAGATATATATGAAAACATGTCGATTTTCTAACATTTAATCACAAATTTCTTTTAAACACTAAAATGAATAAAGTGGAGAACAATAAGGTGAAACCCAAGTATAGTTATGGAAATGATATCATGAAAAGTTAATGGGGTGATGAAATGTGAAGAATGATGAAGGGAAAGGTGGATGAGAATAGAATGTTTTTTATCCCCAAAACCTGTTCAACTTCTCATCAACTGTCTGTGTAGCTCTTTCTTCAACATTCTTGTTGGTATTTGCATCTTATTTGTATGAATTTTAATCCATGCATCCAATATGTGTTAAGTATTTTGGCACTTGAGAATTTCTTAAGCTCTTCCTCAATGAGACAACTTCTTGTTCAAGTTTCTCACAATCTTCTTCTTTCTTCCTCATTTGGACATTATTTACTTATCTTATTCTTATTGCTTATTCGAGTAGAGTTTTCAAGGAAATGGTTTCTTCTCTTAGTTTCTCAAATTCTTCTAATTGTTTCTTCAAGATTACAACTATATTTTTACAACTACCCAATTCACTTCTTAGTTTTCTATGTGTGTCTTTGAGCTTGCTATTTTAAATCTCAACATGCTTCAATTTTTCAATATTCTCATATTCTTATTGAATCATTTTTGCTTCATGATTTTCTTCTTCTTGATTGGACTTTTCTTCTTCAGTGTCATCTCTTTCAATCCTTGGATGAGGATATTCAAATTCAACATGTCCTACTCCTTCACAATTAAAGAAAAAGAATTGACCTCTATTTTCTTCTTTGAAATATGAGATGTTGTAATTTGCTTCAACTTCTTCTTTTTATTCTGCTTCTTCCCTTGCATAAAGGTCTTGTAGCTTGTCCCAAAGCTCTTTTGTTGATGCACATGATCCCACCTTGTATTTCACTGAGTCTGTCAATCCTTCCAGGATGGTATCTATTGCCAATTTGTTGTTCCTTTTTGCTTCCTTCTGAGCTGCAGTCTTTGGTTTCTTCAAAGCATTGTATCCTAAAGCAACTGAGAACCAAACATCTACCCCAAGAGATTTCAAGTAATTTTCTATTCTATTACTCCGTTATTCAAAATTGATTCCATCAAATGGTGGAATCCCAATTGGAATCTTGTCTTCCATTTCTGCTTAGGATCTTCCTTCAAGTGGTTAAACTATACTGAAGATAACTGTCTCTGATACCAATTGTTGATACTGAGAGGGGGTGAATCAGTGTTAAGTACAATTTAAAAACTTTTTCAACTTATACTTAAACCATTCAATTATATCCAATGAGAAATGAACAATAGTATAAGAGTTACACCAATACACCACAATACACCATGCACAATATATGATAAATAATCAATAGTTATTGTTCAAGGGAAGTAATGACTTCCAAAGGTAGCTACAACTTCCAAATATAAAGGGAGGGATAAAAATCCAAGAGGAATATACAATCCTCCAATATCAAGAGAAGGTTTACCTCTCCATCCTTGCCCCTTCCTTCCACCCAAGAATATATGAGATATAATAAAACTTTACATTAAATCATCACCATCAACCAACCATCACATAAAACCTGATAATGCTTCATGAGACTTCTTCAACTTCTGCTATTCTTCAATTCTTGGAATACTCTGATCCTATAGATAATATTACTCAATGTATTCTTCAAAACTACTCCAAGTTTCACTCCTTGAATCGTCCCCAAAAAGAAGTTATAGAGAGAATGGTAGACCTTATTCAATTCTGGTTTATTCAAGAGGGCAAACTTGTACATAATGCCTCGCGCTCAATATTTAACATCAGATTCTGAAACTCACACACACGAAACGAAATTCCATACTCTTTCCAACGAAATTGGTATCACTTCATTTGTATTATCTATGAAGAAATTATGATTGTTTTACTTGGAACACCTGTTTATGACTAGCTTCAGGACTAGTCAAAAACCCTATCTTCCATAGAGTGTATCTCCAAAATTATAGCGACTAAAGAGCTAAATTTTTTAACACAGGTACCTAGGTATGTCTTCTCAATACCATATCAATTTCACCATATGAATCGTTCTATAAAACAAGTTATATCGAAAATGGTAAGATGACCTGTAAATAACATACCTTAGAACACATCACCAAAATACTTCATCCTCCCTTGAAATCCGTCCTTCTTTACTTTAGATTTCCTCTGAAATTCGACTTTTGTGTGAAATGAATGTACAATGATATGTATTTATACCCTTTATGTCACTTCCTTTTAACATTAGGGCTGACCTGACACTTTCTTATTTTGTAATTATTTTCTTTAATTATCTCCAAGGCCGACCCATACTTCCTTCTTCAATTCACTTTGTCATCTTCAAAAATCCATTTATCCTCTACCATGAGGATCTACGTGACATGCCACCTACCACCGGAAACAACATGATGTATACTATCCATCCATGGGTGTTGTGTATTCATGTGCATTTTCCTTCATGTCCAAATACCTTCATCAATCTTGCGGTCCAAAACCAATGGCTAGGGTTGACATCAATGAAAACAACCAATCTTCCAACACTAAGGTGGTTCTAGACTAGAGTTATGCATACACGTATTGTGTGTATGGTTCAAATATAGTAAATAGTTATGGATTGAAGGAATTTATTTTTCTTTTTAATATAGGCACTGATAATGGGAACCAAAATATGTCTATGTTGTGGAAGATCTCTTATTTCATGCACCATCTAGTGAGTTTATAAGACTACAGTGCACAGATATATATTTTAATTAATTGTTTTTTTTTACAAATTTTCAATTGATCATCTCAAAATCAAATATTTGTTATAATAATATTGTTTTATATTTTTGTTATTTCACTTTGATATAATGCTTGCATTAATGAATTATCTAATGGCTTACACCTATGCTATTTGTAACAATGTAAATAATTCACATATTAATTAATCAACAACACAACATTTGACAATGGAATAAAATAAGAAACCCATTTTATTATATATGAATCATACAAAATGTGACAAAGTAAAGGTCCACAATAATTAAATTGCAACCAATATGTAATTGCTACACTTATGGTAACATGTCCTCATGCAGTTGGGACAATATGTCAAGTACATTAAACAAAATCCCTGATTTTTAGAGACAAATATTCCAAAACATATAACTTGCAGTAACATTCAATTATATTGATTGTCAATCATCACTTGAACTATTTTCATCGCTCGAGTTGTGTGCATGCATCATTTGTAGGCGATATTGTACTTTGGTCATTCAAGCTGATGTTTTCTTGATCAACTTGTTTTTTATGTCCTGTTTCATTACCTTCTATCTATAAACATAGAAATACAATGTAATAAGTATATCTACATTTATATATAGTAGAATATATATGATTGCGTAAATAAAGAAAACATATCATGGAAGTGAGTCCTTCATAAACAATACATATTCTTTCGAAACCATGCTTCATTTCGTCTCTCAAAATATGTTCTTTTGGTTGCATTCCATACTTTGTTTCTTAGTTGTTTAATACACCATGGCAAAGAACAATCAATATAATTAATATAAAGGTTTCTTGTTTTTCCATTAATATTAAAACAAGAGAAGCTAAAAAACATATATTCTTACAAATTGTTCAATTAAACCTTGATACTTCAACATATACTCTCAACCCATACTTAACCCAATGTCTATCAATTCATTGGTTGGCTCCTCTTTGTATGTTATCATCTATTATAAGACATCCATGGACATGTGTAAATTAATTATTCAAATATAAAGATCAAAACAAACATGAAATCTTAAGTAAAGAAAAAAAATTAAGTACTGACAAAGTTTGTGATCAACTCTTTTATTCCTCCTTGTCATGTCTTATGTGTTGAATGGGTTATATTTTTTTTTTCTTTTCTACAACAAAACATTTGAAAAATTAGTATTTCATGTGATAATTAAATTCGATGTACATAAAAGAATAAATGAATGATTGCATATTTATGATGCACATTGTTGTTGAGATGGTGCCCCTTGCGACACAATTATGTTAATTTATTTTACCATATCCTACACTTTTTTGAACTTCCCTATCGACACATATTGAATTTCCCCTCATTTTTCCCTTGAAATTTTCATAATCTACCTGAAAAAAGAAAATCTAGGAATGCTCAGATATAAAATTAAATCCTCACCTCGGGGTGTTCAGGCCTAAATAGTGGAACATTACCCCTTAATTAGGGAATATTACATTAGTAATGTTATTTTATTTATGTTGGCTTGGGTCCATTAGTTGTAATTGTATCTCCTAGTCTCCTATATATACCAAGGATACCTTTTCATTTGTAATCCTCTTGTATTTGGAAATTTATGTGGTGTATAAGGAGGTTGCCCCCTCGAAGAGGCTTATTATCTGAAATTCTCTCTTTTTCAAGGCGTTGAGTACTTATTTTGAGGTTTTTCTATGCTATATTGATATTTGGTTCCTAACATTTGGTATAAGAACTCAAGGTCTTGGTGTTTCATTGCTACACCTGAGACACCTTGGAATTTTCACTATAACGTTTTTTTACAACGTTTCAGAAGGAAGCCCTTGGATGATATTTAACAGATGGATCAAGGTACGCGGGGTAAACATTTTAGCTCCTGACGCCTTATAAATTTTGAGATATATCCTATGTAAGATATGGTTCTGAAATAATATTGAATTTAGTCATCTCGGAATTTTCGCTATAATTTTTTTTTGTAACATTTCAGACCTTGAAATTCAGAGAATATTCATATAAATTATTAATTTTTCTGTGATAAAAATTTCATCTTCGGGATCATCCTACTTTTATAGATACACCATGTGCAAGATATGGTATCTGACTAGTCATATTAACTAGTCTCCAACATGTCTTTTGGGTAAAACAATGATATCTTCTTCAGTGAGTATCCAAATTAAGTGACATCAGTTGCACTGGGCATTCTATAGTCTGTAGTATTTCTGGTACAAGTTTCAAAATAAAATATCATATATTCTGATCTTGGCATGCTTTATAAGTACACTCTCCTGGAAGAGACAAAAATTATCAAATTTTGGGGAAGTTACCATAAATTCCACTTGACACATCCAATTTTGATCATACTTGTGGAATTGCAAAGAAGACATATCAGAGAACTACAAAAATAAATTTTTAGAACCAGAAGGGACAAAATTTTGGAGATACAACAGAAGAAATATCGTCTAACAAAACCACCTTGAAATCAAGGTTTAAAAGTGATACTTGGACAACATGCCACCAAAAATGGGAACTTATACACCAATTAAGCCTCCAGACAGTCCTACTTGGACTCTTGATGAAGGTGAAGAAATGTGCAGAGACAAATGATTTACAAAAGAAGACAATAACAAAATATGAATCACAAGGGATGATGGATTCAACTGAAGCTAAGTTGGAGGAAATAATGGATACTAATATGGAGGGTTTAAAAACGGATATCATGGAAGGATTGAAATTTTTTCCAATAGACAAGACACCTGAAAGTGAAAATGTATCCCATGAAATTCATGATGAGGACACAAGGAAGATGAATCAAGAATTGAGAAACTCTAAATTTGGGTTGAAGACCAACCACTTTCCTAAGATCGATATGATTAAGTTTGATGGCAAGGATCCAATCACATGGATACTTCAGATGGAGCAATTATTTGATCTACATGATGTTCCACATACACAAAACGTATAGATTGCTTCTTTATATTTAGAACCCAATCAATTTGTGTGGTATTTATGGACTTGTTCTCGCAAATCACTCGTCACTTGGACAATTTTCATGGAAGAAATGATAGCACACTATGAGGATACAAGGAGAAATACCTTCTTTAGCCAATTGATAAATCTCAAGAAAAAGGGATCAATTGTAGAGCACATTGAGAACTTCCAAAGATTGAATATAAAGGTAATGAATATTCCAAATTAGCACATGATTGATGTATTCATAGGAACTTTAAAGGATAACATTCAACATGAAGTTCTCCTTTGGGAACCCAAATCATTGGAGAATGCATTGAGGGTGGAAATAAATGTTGAAATTAAAAATATGGCTATGGCTACTAGAAGGACCACTCCTAACACCTATCGAGAGAATAATGTTCCTTCTTCTAAAACACCTCAACCTACAAGGTTGACACCTCAACAATTAGAGGAAAGAAAAGAAAAAGGTTTATACTTTAATTTTGAAAGAAAGTACAGTAAGGGACATAAGTGTGGTGAGAAGAATTTTTTCTACATAGATTGTGAAGAGGAATAAGAACAAGAACAAGAACAAGAACCATCTCAAGATGAAAACGTAGAAGCGATTTATTATGAAGAGTTGACTCCCACGATATCATGTAATGCATTGGATGGAATTAACACTCCTCAAACCCTCAAGATCGAAGGATATATCAAAAAGAAAAAGGTAATAGTCCTAATTGATTTTGGTAGTACTCATAATTTCATTCACTATAAATTAGCCAAAGCTTTCAATTTCTTTGTATATCCAGCGCCAAAGTTTCATGTAATGATTGCAGATGGAGGAACTATCAATTTCTCAGGATAATGAAATAATATCAATCTTACTATGGGGGAATATGTAATGAATAGTCCAATTATTGATATACCCACGGATGGTGCTGATGTCATACTAGGAATCCAATGGTTACAATCATTAGTAACAATGGGTTTTAATTTTCAGGAACTTTTCACGAAATTTCCATTTGAAGGAAAAGAAATTGAGTTAAGGGGTATCACATGGAAATCCAGTAAAGTGATACGCTCTAATGGCATGAAAAAATTATTGAAAAAGGGGAATCATGGTGTAATTTCACAACTATGCTCACTAGATGTTCATGCATCTAAGCCATCTATTCCCCTAGATATCCAAGGGATCATTGATAATCATTCCAAAGTATTTGAATATATTCCAAAAGGTCTTCCACCCACTCGAAATCATGATCATGTTATTAACCTAATTCTTGGGAGTTTTCCTCCTAAAATTAGGCATTACAGATACCCTTATGCCCAAAAGAGTGAAATTGAGCCTATGGTTGAAGAAATGTTAGAGGCTGAGATTATTAGACCTAGCCAAAGTTCTTACTCTGCACCGGTGGTAATGGTACTCAAGAAAGATGGCTCATGGTGTATGTGTCCAAATTATAGAGATCTCAACAAGATCACTATTAAAGATAAGATTCCCATTCCTGCCATTGATGAATTGTTAGATGAACTACATGGAGCAATATATTTCACAAAGTTGGATCTTCATTCAGGGTATCATCAGATTAGAATGAAGGAAGCAGATATCCAAAAAACAACATTCCGAACTCATGAAAGCCATTATGAATTTTTGGTCATTCCTTTTGGCCTTACAAATACACCTTACACATTCCAAGGGTTGATGAATTCCATTTTCAATCCATTCCTTCAAAAATTTGTGTTAGTATTTTTTGATGATATACTAATCTATAGAAATTCTTGGGAGGATCATGTGCGACATGTTGACAAGGTGCTACAACTACTAAAGGAGCAACAACTATATGCCAAACCATGAGGGGTGAAGGAGGTAGAGTATTTGGGTCATATTGTATCTCATGAGGGTGTCAAGGTAGAACCTAAAAAGATTAAGGCCATGATGGACTGAGCGATTCCCAAAACATTGAAGAAACTTAGAGGATTTTTGGGTTTGATAGGTTATTACTGTAAGTTTGTTTGAAACTATGGAAGAATAGCATCACTTTTAACGACATTAACTAAGAAGGATGCATTTTCATGGACTACAGAGGCAACTCAAGCTTTCAAACAACTCTAAGAGGTGATGTGCAAAGATCCTATCTTGACCACACCGTAATTCACAAAAACCTTTATTGTGCAATGTGATGCCTCGGGAAATGGTATTGGTGTTGTTCTAATGCAAGAAGGAAGGCCCCTTGCTTTTGAAATTTGGCCACTCAATGGAAAGGACTTAAACAAACCCATTATGAGAAGGAAATGATGGAAATACTACATGCATTGAAGAAATGGCGCCCTTACCTAATAGCTAGGCACTTCAAGGTCAAAATAGATCATGATAATCTTAAATAATTCTTGGAACAAAGACTATCTTCATAAGAACAACAAAAATGGGTGACCAAGATATTAAGTTATGATTTTGAAATCATCTATAAAAAGGGAAGATAAATGTTGTGGTAGGTGCACTCTCAATAAATGATGAATATGTTGAGACCTTTCTCTGTGCTATCTCAATCATCCAACCCGATTGGATAATAGAAGTGAGGGGTGAATGGAAGAATGAAGAAAATGTGTGGAATCTCATTCAAAGGTTGCAACAGGATTCTAGTGCATCAGATACATAAAAATGATTCACTATGGTACAAATATCACTTATATTTATGTAGGAACTCCCAACTCAAACAAAAATGTACTATTGGAATTGCACACCTTTCTGGTAGGAGGGCACTCAAAAATTTTGAAAACCTACCATAGGGTCAAGAAGGAATTTTTTTGGGATGGCGTTAAAACTGATGTTCAAAGGTTTGTGTAAGAATGTTTGGTTTTCCATCAAAATAAGGTGGAAACAATTAAGAGCCCAGGTCTTTTAAAACCATTAGCCATACCAAGTCATTGTTGGGATGAGGTTTCCATGGATTTCATCACAGGGTTACCGAAGTCTGAAGGAAAGAGTTTCATCATGGTGATTGTTGATAGACTAACCAAGTACGCACACTTTTGTTCACTATCTCATTCCTTCAAATCTATTACAGTTTCCATTTCATTCACGTAGATAGTTAAAAATCTACATGGAAGCCCAAAGATTATTGTAATTGAAAGAGATCCCATCTTCCCTGGCCATTTTTGGACATAATTATTTTCTTGTTTGGGTACTCAATTGGCTCAGATCGCATCCTATCATCCTCAATCTGATGGACAAACCAAGATAGTGAACAAATTTATGGAAGGATACCTTTGTTGCTTTGTCTCTGATAAACAAATACAATGGTTCAAATGGTTACGCTTGGAATAATGGTGGTATAACACTTCCTTTCATACTGCAACAAAAAATGACATCATTTATGGAACTCTATGGATACCACCCTCCTTCCATCACTTCTTCTCTAAAATAAAAATCTAAGGTTCAAGCAGTGGAAGATCACATCGCGCATCAACAACAAGTTCTCCAAATCTTAAAGGACAACCTAACCATGGAACATAATCACATGAAACAAGAAGCAGATCAACATCATAGTGAAATACGTTTTGAAGTAGGGGATTGGGTGTTTTTAACACTACAACCATACAAATAGATGTCCCTCAAGAAATCCAAGAAGGATATTAAATTATCACCAAAGTATTATGGCCCTTATAAGGTGTTTCAAAATATTGGTACTATGGCATATAAATTGGAGTTTCATGCATCTTCATGAGTACACCAAGTTTTCCATGTTTCATGCTTAAAGAAGGTTATAGGTGACAAGATCCCGGTTCAAACTATATTGACAAAACTTTAAGAGGAAGGAAAAATCATATTGGATACTGAAGCTATCACTGACACAAGAATTATCCAGCTGAGGAATAGATCCATTTCAAAGTATCTCATTAAGTGGAGGAAACTATCTACTGAAGATTCCACTTGGGAAGATGAGTCTTTTATACACAATCATCCATAATTACTCAAGCATTGCGGAAAACACTTGTCTGAAGGGGAGGGGCATGTTAAGCCCTAAATAGTGGCACATTACCCCTTAATTAGGGAATATTACATTAGTAATGTTATTTTATTTATGTCGTCTTGGGTCCATTAGTTGTAATTGTACCTGCTAGTCTCCTATATATACCAAGGATACCTTTTCATTTGGAATCATCTTGTATTTGGAAATTTATGTGGTGTATAAGCAGGCTTCCCCCTCGAAGAGGCTTATTATTTGAAATTCTCTCTTTTTCAAGGTGTTGAGTACTTATTCTGAGGTTTTTCTATGTTATCTTGATATTTGGTTCCAAACACGGGTCACTATGAGGATTAAACTATGGAAAATTATCATGGTGATTTTTTTTATACATATCAAGCCAAGTTGGTAGGAGTACCTTGGATTTCATGCTCATATATGTATACATGAAGAGAAGAGGTGGGTTTATTGGATTCTTATGAGACATTTCAATCATTGGTTCCTCTTTAGGAGAAAAATCTAGTTCCTTAGCAACTGAGCTGGAAGTATTCCAGTCAGTCTGCTCACTTCATCCCTTCGGAGTATTTGGTGACTAGTGAGTCATTGGTCATCGAGGTGGAATTTTCCTACAACAACATAACTTAATTCAGATTCCCTCATATCAAAAATTTCAAAGGGAAGGAAATTACCATACATACCCGAACAAAGATTGTTTCTGGTTCGAGTACTTATTGGTCATTAGATTTGCGGAAGAACATTACACAACTAATTTTTTGAGTGAAACTTGACCAATTGCAAGATAGAGTGAGAAAATATTAATAGTTCTATGAAAATAATGAAAATAATTGCTAAACAAATACAAATAAATAGTTGTTAGCCATCCCATCCAATCTCGTCATCATTGAGTACAAAAATTATATTTTGGATATTCATTAGTTGCCTACATCACTCATGCCATATTTTGGAGTTAATGTGATGTGAGGATCAATAGTGCGAAGGAAAATTGGATTTCTTTATCAACGATTTCAAATGGTCATTATTTGGTGCATAGTGAAGTTCAAGGTTGGGGATTAGGTATCTTGTTTTCTTAGGTCATTAGTGACTTGGATGTAGTTAGTTCATCGATCTCGATAGAGATGAAACATAGGCATAAGTGATTTTGCGTGCTTGAATTAATCAAGATGTGGGTGTAGAATTTATAGATTTGTTGACATCATCAAAAAGGCACGAAGAAAGGAAATCTAAAATGGACGGTCCAGATCGAGTTCAGAGGTCTTCGACAAGAAGAAATGGATGACCTAGATCACTGCTAATTATGTTATGATTGAACATTAGTAAGGGAGGTAGCGTATGATAATGGATAGGTTTTGACCTTTTGGTTTTCCGACACTGATGTGTATAGACAATTGGTGCTTGCCTCATTGTATTCCCATTTTATCGTGTACCACATTAGTCAATTATGAATGACATCTATCGGCACCAGTGGATGCCTTTTGGTTTTCTAGTGTGTGTTTTCCTATTGATATCGACGACGCTCGATACTATCGGCATAAATGCTCTTACAAGTGAGTTGTATTTTTCGTGTGTATGTCCTCTGACTCATACGACACCCGATGTTGATTTTCGTTGGTGTGCTTGAAAATAACCATCAGTCATTGGTAAACTCATATTTTAATAGTGACTTTGAAGGCCTTTTGGGAAAATCATTAAGTGTCAAAAAACAATTCTTCATTTCTGACCTGCCTAGTATTTTCTTCATTCTGGTGGTGAGTAATATTAATATAGGGGAAATTACAAACCACTAAAATGAAGGGGAAAAGGATAGAAACTCATCAATATTCTACAGGAATCAAAGCACAAAGAAAAATTTAAAGAAAGTGGTACCCAAAAATTGTAGAATTTTAAGGGTGTATTGAATTCTCAACAAGTGGTATTTGGAGATTCAGAGCTAATTTTGCAACAAGTAAAAGGTTCCTATCAAACAAGGCATCCAAGAATGAGGGCATACAAAAATCAAGTATAGGAATTGATTGATAATTTTTATGTAGCTTTCAATATTTCTGTTGTTTTGAGTTTAGTAATCCAGTTGATTCCTTAACAGTGGCTTCCAATACCTTTAAAGTACCAACCACTTCTCAAATTAAATATGAGATCGAAATGAGACACAGTCCTTCCATTCCTGATAATATCAAATACTTGGAGGTTTTTGAAGATGATAAGAAGATCAAAAGGTTCATGGAGTGATAGATGATTTTGAAAATACTCATATTGATTCATATGATGAAGAATACACCAAATAGGAGATCGAGGAGGAAGTTGAAGATATCCCCAAATTTAGAAATTACATGGTTGAGCATAATGTCTTGCAACTCAAGAATAACTTCATTCCCAAAGGACTAGTGCCTTTAGAATAGGTTTTTGATAGAAATGATGTACCTTTCAAACTAGTTTCCCTCCCTAAAGATGATAGCATTGAGCAATATAATATTGGGACTCAAAAAAATACTAAATATATAAAGTTTCCAAAAGTATTCATACTGATCATAGGAATGAGTATTTTTAGTTGTTCAAAGAGTACATGGACATATTTGCATGGAGATATGAGGACCTAAAAACTTATGATACCAACATCATCCAGCATCAAATACCCCTCAAATGTGGTACTAATCCTTTCAAGCAGAATCCTGGGAATGTTATTCCTATTCTTTTCCCTACCATTGAGAAAGAGGTGACAAAATTATTAGATGCTTATATTATTATTCCCTTAAGACATTCTTAATGGTTTGCTAATTTAGTTCTAGTGAGAAAGAAGAGTGGGGAATAAGGTTATGTGTGGACTTCAAGAAACTGAAAAAATGCTCTTTAAAAGATAACTACCCCATGCCCAATATGGATCATATACTACAGAAAGTGGTGGGGGAAACTAGGATATTTATGATGGATGGTTTTTCAGGATACAACCAAGTGGCCATGATCCTATATGATGTAGAGAAGACAACCTTCACAACACCATGGGGGAATTTCATGTATGCCAAAATTCGTTTTGGTCTTATAAATGCAGGAGAAACTTTTCAGAGGGCTATGACCATTGCTTTTGTGGGTGAGAGAGACAAGTTAGTTGTCATATACCTATTGATATTATGGTATATATGGGAGGTATTTACCTCCACGTGTAAACCTGACGAGAATAGAATACTCTGGAAAGAAAGAAGAAACCCTAATGAGTTGGCTAATAACCCTAGAAGACATGTCATCTCAAGAGGATAATTTATATTAGGTTATTAGCCTCCAAGAGAAGAAGTCGGCCAGAAGAATTAATATATACTAAAAAAATAGATACCCAGAATGAGAAGTCGGCCCAGGCAGTTAGCCAAAATTTGTATAAATACAAAAGGCTAGTTCTCATTCTAGCAAGTAGTCTCAGGAATTACAGAGCAACAACTTGTGCGCACTGCAGTGACCAGTCTTGTGTGCAGGTTCGAGGAGAGATTCCATTGCAGATGCTACAACTAGTAGATCACGTTTGGCTTGGAATATGTCTTTCTTAGTGTTGGGCCCGAGATATGATCATTTTCATGACGTTATTATACACTTTTGCCATATGTACATATGCGTTTTTTCATATTTTAAAGGAGATTTTTGAACAATTTTATGGTAAATCGGTATGATCACCATAAATTATGTGTAAATCATGTTTAATGATTGAATAAAGTACAATTTATCATGTTTTTATTCTTCCAATATTTAATTCACATTTTTCTGGTGTTACAGGGAAAAAATGCACCATTTTCTGGTTCCGGAACTTGATCTGGCACTCGTTCTAGCACCCAATATTGCACAAAAACGCAAGGTGATTTGGTGGTTATGGCATTGGCAGCCAATGATGGAGAAATAGGGCACATGAGTTTTGTTTATCCTTTCCCCCTTCATCTAATAAGCTCCTAAAAACTCAAATTCAGTTGTCCAAAGAAGGCGATTATTGGCTTGCTTCGTCTTGTCAGTTAGGGCATCATTTATTGTAATTTGTCGAAATTAGAAGTGGTTCGAGCCTCCTGAGGTCGACCACTTGGGTTGTAAGATTATAAATACTAATAGGATGCTCAGTAGATTGTTAACCAAGTAGAAGAGCCAGTGTATTAGAGACAAATTCATTTTTTCTCCATTTTGATATTTTACATTGCCGAAATTGTGCCAAAACTGCGTTTTCAAACTTTAGTGGTGGATTCACCTTGTTAACCTCGTGGTGTGCTTTTAGAGAGTGACCATGAATTTTTGGGGGGCCCACCAACAGTATGATAACTCTCTATGTGTTGTTTATGTATTTCATCATTTAAATTGTTCTTTTATTTTCTGTACATGCATGTTTTATTGTGTTAATTAGCTTGTTGTAATTTAATTGTTTTATTGCTCTTTTGCAGGTTAGTGTGATGGATTATGTTAGCATGAATTAGTTTCGTAGATTAGGAATGGATCTACAGATCCCTATACTAACCCTGTGTGCAAGTTAGAAGTTAGATTATTCTTTCTTTCATAATTTTATAAATAAGCTTAAAACAAAATTTTTAATTAGAATAAAATAGAATCTTATCTGGGTTTTATTTGACAGAGATTTTGATGGATGGATAGATTTCATTTCAATTTTTAGTTATAGTTGTTGCTTACTTCAGTTTTAGATAGATTTCATTTGCTTAGTTGTTGGTTGATGTAATTGTCAATTTACTTTTTAATATCATAGTTTAAATTTTTGTTTTTAATTCATTTCCTTATTATAGATTGAATAATTAAAGTAGACATAGCATAGTTTCCCTTTACGCAATTTCTTTTCATAGATTAAAGTGCAATTAAATTTATTAGTTAAATAATGATGATCTCATTATGTTGTTGATGGTTTGCACATGAATATGCAGGGTATTTAACGTTATTTATGTTATGACTAAGTTTTCATTGGATTGTTTAATCCAAACCTTTCATTTTGCCAATGAGATTAGTGTCGAGTTTATACCGTTGGAATTGTCCTTTGTTGTCAAGTGTCATTGAGATATCATCTGTCACCACCGAAGGCATTCACACAACCACCAACATTATATTTGAGTTTCATAAGATTAAAGCTAGTTTCTTGCTTTTGTAGATTAGAAGAGATAGTTTCTTGTTTTCGTAGATTCAGGTAAAGCATTTAGTTGTTAGTTCTCCTCGTTTTCAATAGAATAGATTTCCTTTCATGCATTGCATTGAGCATTTAGATTTCCTTTCACGCATTAGAAATAGTTTTTCATTAGGCATTTAGTCCACTTGCCTCTTAGGCTAGATACTGGTTCAATGAGAAGTCTTTGCTTACTTGTCCATTTGCTTTAGTAGGATAGATAGTTGTCTTTGCTTACTTGTCTTTTTCTTTAACAGACTAGTTAGGTGTCTTTTCTTACTTGTCTATTTTCTTTAATAGGTTAGATAAGTGCTTTTACTTACTTTCTTATTTAATTTCTTTCATAGGGTAGTTTCTCATTGAATGTAGGTTGGCAAGTTAAAATAGTTTTCTTTCGTCATTTGCTTATTGATATGCATAGATAGTTGCTTATTGCTTATTGTTGAACTATTTTTCTTTACATAGGGTTTTTACTTGCTTTCTTAGGAACTATCCATCGATCATTGGCCAAAAGATACTTAGGTTACCTAGTTTCCAATTGCTTAGTAGGGTTTGCTCATTCGATAGTTTTTCTTAAATAGATCAACCTTAGATAGCTACCTTCATTAGTTAGACCATACTCCTACCAGCCTTCTACCTTTGGCATATATTTTTCTACAACTCTAGGTTTACTTACCCCGGGTTGACAATTTAAATTGAGGGTATTTTAGTGTCTTTTTTAGTACATATAAATCACCTAACATTTTGGCGTCGTTGCGAGGGAGTTGTCTCAAGGTAAGAAGTAGTTAGAAAATAGATCATTCTTAGACCTTAGCATTAGCTTGGTGGTGGGGGACCTTTAAGACGAGAGGTAAGAACCTACGCATCTGCTATAGCAGGTTCCCCCAAACCCAATTGTAGTTTTTCTTTTTCTTTTTGTTTTCTTTCATGAATAGACCTAGAGACCCAAAGGGAGATACATTAAATCTCAATCAAACCTTTCAACCAAGGTTCCTTCCGACCTTTTTGGGGGAAGGAACGTTCCACTCATAAGCTCCGCAGATTGACATTGGAGAACAAGAACTAGCTCAGCCCCAAGGGCTAAATTTGTCTCTGAAGAGAGTAAGATAGGGAGCACTATAGAACATAAAATTGAAGCATCAATAATAGTGGGATAGGAGGCAAGACCACTCGAGCCTTCAATATAACCAAACAATACAACCTTTGTTTTCTTACCACCATCAAGAGATGCTAACTTTGTGGACATCATCTTTGTGTGAACCAAGTTTTATCAAATGACAAGATGAACTCAGAAGCAACCATTATCCTGAGGGAACTTTCTCAAATCCTAGCGGCAGCCAAGATTTCTTCTTTTCAAGAAGAACATATTTTGGCAGAAGCCAAAACTATATCTAACTCTCTGGAAATATTAGAAGAATCAAGGTCCTATAAGCTACACAATTATTTTCCTTGCCAAACTGCGAAGGAAGATGAAAAATTATGGACTACATCCAGTGGAGAGCAATCATTAAAACCTAAGATTGAGGAGTTCTCAACATCCATCTCAGCAGATCCTTTATGTACTTCAGAATTCAATCATCCAAAAGAAGAGGATCTGCATAGCATGATGAAGGAGAGCATAGAAATTACTATTGATAAACATCAAGATTACATTGAAATTTGGTTTCAAGAGGTCACCAGGACACAATACTATTCTCTTCTTCAACACCTTCTGATGCCAAAACAAGTAGGTTGGTTGGTTCTTCATATCCAAGTAATCATTGTGGTAACTTTTTCATACATGGATATGAGTATGTTTCTTATCTTGCTCTGCACATGGTTACATTGGAAGAGTTCTTACACTTGAATAAATATTTTCCCTTTGTTTTTAGGTAGGGTAGGATAGTAAATAAAAGTTGCATGTTGTTAGTTTAGCTTAGAGTCTAATGCAGCCTAATTTACATTTTATTTTAATAAAAGAACTATGAGATACATGTTCCAGTGACTTGATCTCATTTATCTTATTAGTTTTTGATATTTTAGAGTATGTTTTTTTTCTAGAGACTTCTGTAGGTATTTATTTCACCAGGAGTAGACAGTTCAAGGAAATATAAAAGAAGGATTTTTCTTCAAAACATTGTTACACTTGAACCCTGTTGTGTGATAAGCATCAAATGAATAATGAGTTGTTGTAATTAGCCATGTTTTTGCTAAGACTTTCATCTTCTTGTTCTTAAGTCATTCCAAAGAAGTTTCTCTTGAAACTCTTCACCACTGTATAAGGAAGTGACACCGTAGCCATCAAGCTTAGAGGTCTCTCATATAGTTTTTCCAAGAAACCTGAGTAAGTGAGTCAAGTGTCTTTATCAAAGAGTAACATAAGTGAGTCAAGTGTCTTTATCAAAGAGTAACAAGGAGGTCTAATTAGCGGTTAGTCATGGAAACATCACAATAACTTACAAAAGAAGAAAGTGAGTTGAGCCTAGAGATACCTTTCTGTTCTTTCTCAATGGTACCATCCACTACACACTAAATAGCTTGATTATATCATATCTTTAGATAGGCCTGCCCGCTTAAGTACCCCTTACATCAGGACAATTACTAAGGAATATAAGAGAAATTCATCCTCTAACATAAATACCATCCCAATTGAAAAAAAGAGAAAGAAAAAGTTTTTTTCATAGTTGTTCCCCCATCTTCTTGCCTAAAGAAATCTTATACTAAAATTTTAAAGTATGGAGGGCCAATATCTGAGGGTTTAAGAGGTTCACCCACTGGGATACTGAACAGTTCTGTTGGCAGTGGGTACCGGCCTATGGTATGACTAGGTAAACCCGTCGGAGTACTAAACAGGCTTGTTGGCAGCAGGGCATTCTACCTAGCGAGGATGGTAATTTGCCAAAAATAAATAATAAATTTAAACTTGTCCTGATGTACAACATTGCTTGCAGACAAAGATGACATGAAGTATGTGTGGTTAAGATAAGATTAGTGAATCTCATACACTTGCCATTTGGAAATAACTCTAAGACTATCTTGAAACTCTCTTGCCTACCTCTTCTTATCTATATGTAAGATGTTTTATCCTATATGTGGGGCCATCTTCTAACTGTCTTGTCAGACCAATTTATGAAATTTATCTCTACACTTAACAAACTGTAAATCTTTGGCTATTGGGAGAATTGGTTGGTTTCATATATTTTTTATTGTGAGGTGTCATAGTACTAAGGTGTGGGGAAGGGGTTCATGAGTTTACAAATGATAACACTGCCTAGAAGAAGTAAATCTTTGTAAAACTTCATGTATTGTTTTCATGATACAGGTTATTACATCAACAATCATTTTATTTTTGAAGTGCTAAACTCTTGTGTGCTTTAAATTGTTGTATATGTCCTTAACATACCACTCTATTGATTTATTTTTGTTACAGGATGTTCATTGTAGGTTTGACATTACATGTTCTATGCAAGTGGATTGTGTGAGCATGATGGCAAAGAAAATAATAATGGAACACTCTTATCTTGCCTCTTCTCCTATTCACTATGTTCGTGGTCTCTGAGGAATCAATTGCCTCAACCACAAAGCTCCCAAGAGTTGGAGACCATTGGTTTAAACACCACTAGTTTCCAAGAGCAAGCTATAACAAGGTTTTCAAAACCAAATTTCAAAACATCTCTGGAACTAAGGGATACTCCAAGGAGTGGATAAAAGAGGAGCTAATCAACCCTCTCATAGTCATCACCAAGTAGATACTATGTCTTTAAAGCCTGTCACTTTCAATCATTAGTTCACTTTTAGTTCAATATGCCATTGAATTTCCCATTTTACTTCTTAAAACGTCTCGAGAGGATGTCTTCCCAAGTAAGGAAGGTTGTAACCAATCCCTAATAAGCCTATTGCTAATTCATGGCACGAGGACGTACCATATCTTTGGTCTGGGGGGAGTTTCCTGAGCATATAAAAAGAGGGCCAGTTGTTTGAATTTTTACATATTGATGACAAGCAATAAAAATTCTCATGTTCACCATGCCTACTAGTACAAACCAAGGCTTTTGTTAGTATTTGTCAGTCTATCAGTCACCTGTGATTAAGTTTACTCTTTCATGTCATTGATAGGGGTTATTAGGTCAAACTGTTATATTTTCAAAATAAAATTCTCAAATACAATTTGACATATCTTGGTTGTAAAATTTTCACTAGTGTGTCTAGGTGTCATTAATACTCCCTCCACTCATCCACTGTCATGATGTTTCATCATGATCATGTCATCATTCCTTGGCATAAATTTTCCAATGTTTGTCTTGGTCAAAGTTCTACTTCAAAATTGGTTTCTGAATTAAGGAAAATGAATTTGACAAACGTGAAAGAGGTTTTTGTCAATCATAGACCAAGAAACAAAAACCTCCTTAATTTTATGCACATGTGTTAAAATTTGAGATAAATCCCCCAAATACAATCTCTATAGGAGGGTTTCTGCACATTTGGACAACTTGACTTCAAGACCATTTTTCAGAGGTTTGGAGAAGGAATTTGAAGTGCTTGATGGTTCCATTGTGTCGAAGACATCATACAATTTCCACCCATACCACTTTCATCCCAAATATCCTCTGGTAAGGCCTCCAAAATCTCTATCAAAGACCATGTTACGCTTTTGCTAAGAGCACATTGCGCTTTTGCAAGTTTTGAGTAACCAACTTCAAGATGGGATTCTGAACAAATGGGAAAGAAATTTTGAAACCTGGAGGGGGATGTTGTTCATAACATACCAAAAGACAATAATATCTCTCAGTTTGTGAATATAACTTATGGTTTTGGATATATTCTATCATTTTCGAGGCCTATGCCTTCAAAAAATAAAATACTTTGTTTTTCCTGTTTCAGTCATACTTTATTTTTGTGTTTTCCTAACAACTAGAAGTGAAGTTTTGAAAAAAAAAGAGAGGTTTTTATCAAGGACATATTAAAAAACAATAACCTCTCTCTTTTTTTAAATATATGCTATGTTTTTGGATATATTCAATTATCTTAGAGGCCTAGTTTTTCATAAAATAGAACACTCTGTTTTTCCTGTTTTAGTCATATTTTTGTTTTGTGTTTTTCTAATACCTGAAAGTGATTTTTTGAAACCCAAGAGAGGTTGTTGTCAAGAACATATTCAAAAACAAAAAAATCTCTCAGTTTTTACACATGTTTTACTATCTTGTAGTTACATGTGTCACTTTGATACCTATTTTTCACAAGTTTGCCATGCCAAAAATTGTTGCGCTTATGGGAAATCACTTTTGGAACTAATTTTGCAGAGGTAAAATTGTTGTTTTGCATGGTTTAAACGATCATGTTTATAATATACATCTCAAGGCTTCCTCACATGTCATCAGCAGCCTCCAAAAACTCCAAACCCTCCAATTCAAACTTAGAGAGCATGAAACACTAAGTTGTCATTTACACCATAATAACATTGTCCTACAAGCCAAGATGAATTCTTTACAGTGTTAGGTTGATGATATTGGTGCCACCAATAATAGTCCTTTGATGCAATTGAAACACCACAAAAATCCTAATTCAAAATCCCCTGAGCAAGAGGGAGAATCTTCTAAAAGCTAATCCACCCCCTCCTTCGCAAGTTTAGTCATAAAGGGCAATTTATTTTTGTTTGCAGTGGGACCTGCAAAATATTAGGTGTGGGGGTAATGTTGGGCCCGAGATATGATAAATTTTATGGAATTATTATACACTTTTTCCATATGTACATATGCATGTTTTCATATTTTAAAGGAGATTTTTGAAGAATTTTATAGTAAATCGGTATGATCATCATAAGGTATGTGTAACTCATGTTTAATGATTGAATCAAGTATAATTTATGATGTTTTTATGCTTCCAAGAGTTAATTCACATTTTTCTTGTGTTACAAGGCAAAAACACACCATTTTTTTGGTTCCGACACTTGATTCGGCACTCGTTCTGACACTTGTTCTGGCACTCGATCCGACACTCGTTCCAACACCTAGTATTACACAAAAACGCAAGGCAAGTTGGCGGTTATGGCATTGGCGGCCAGTGATGGACAAATAGGGCACATGGGTTTTATTTATCCTTGACCCCTCCAGCTACTAAGCTCTTGAAAACTCAAATTCAGTTGTCCAAAGAAGGCGATTATTGGTTTGCTCTGTTTTGTTAGTTAGGGCATCATTTATTGCAATTTGCCGAAATTAGAAGTGGTTCGACCCTCCTGAGGTCGACCACTTGGGTTGTAAGCTTATAAATACTGATAGGATGCTTAGTAGATTGTTAACCAAGTAGAAGAGCCAGTGTATTAGAGACAAATTCATTTTTTCTCCATTTTGATATTTTACATTGTCGAAATTGTGCCAAAACTGCCTTTTCAAGATTTAGTGGTGGATTCGCCTTGTTAACCTCATTGTGTGCTTTTAAAGAGTGACCACGACTTGTTGGGGGCCCCACCAGAAGTCTAGTAACTCTCTGTGTGTTGTTTATGTATTTCATCATTTAAATTGTTCTTTTATTTTCTGTACGTGCATGTTTTATTGTGTTAATTAGCTTGCTGTAATTTAATTGTTTTATTTCTCTTTTGCAGGTTAGTGTGATGGATTATGTTAGCATGAATTAGTTTCGTATATTAGGAATGGATCTGCAAATACCTAGACTAACCCCGTGTGCAAGTTAGAAGTTAGATTATGCTTTCTTTCATAATTTTATAAATAAGGTTAAAACATAATTTTTGATTAGAATAAAATAGAATCTTATCTAGGTTTTCTTTGACAGGGATTTTGATGGATGGATAGATTTCATTTCAATTTTTAGTTATAGTTGTTACTTACTTCAGTTTTAGATAGATTTCATTTGCTTAGTTGTTGGTTGATGTAATTGTCAATTTACTTTTTAATATCATAGTTTAAATTTCTATTTTTAATTCATTTCCTTATTATAGTTTGAATAATTAAAGTAGACATAGCATAGTTTCCCTTTACAAAATTTATTTTCATAGATTAAAGTGAAATTAAATTTCTTAGTTAAATAATGATGATCTTGTTATGTTGTTGATGGTTTGCACATGAATATGCAGGGTATTTAACATTATTTATGTTATGACTAAGTTTTCATTGGATTGTTTAATCCATACCTTTCATTTTGCCATCGAGATTAGTGTCGAGTTTATAGTGTTGGAATTGTCCTTTGTTGTCAAGTGTCATTGAGATATCATCTGTCACCACCAAAGGCATTCACACAACCACCAACATTATATTTGAGTGTCATAAGATCAAAGCTAGTTTCTTGCTTTTGTAGATCATAAGAGATAGTTTCTTGTTTTCATAGATTAAGGCAAAGAATTTAGTTGTTAGTTCTCCTTTCTTTCAATAGAATAGATTTCCTTTCATGCATTGCATTGAGTATTTAGATTTCCTTTCATGCATTAGAAATAGTTTTGCATTGGGCATTTAGTCCACTTGCCTCTTAGGCTAGATAGTTGTTCAATGATAAGTCTTTGCTTACTTGTCCATTTGCTTTAGTAGGATAGATAGTTGTCTTTTCTTACTTGTCTTTTTCTTTAATAGATTAGTTAAGTGTCTTTGATTACTTGTCTATTTGCTTTAATAGGTTAGATAGGTTCTTTTACTTACTTTCTTATTTAATTGCTTTCATAGGGTAGTTGCTCATTGAATGTAGGTTGGAAAATTAAAATAGTTTGCTTTCATCATTTGCTTATTGATATTCTTAGATAGTTGCTTATTGCTTATTGTTGAACTAGTTTTCTTTACATAGAGTTTTTACTTGCTTTCGTAGGAACTATCCATCGATCCTTGGCCAAAGTATACTTAGGTTACCTAGTTTCCAATTGCTTAGTAGGGTTTTCTTATTCGATATTTTTTCTTAAATAGATCAACCTTAGATAGCTACCTTCATTAGTTAGACCATATTCCTACCAGCCTTCTACCTTTGGCATATATTTTGCTACAACTCTAAGTTTACTTACCCCGGGTTGACAATTTAAATTGAGGGTATTTTAGTGTCTTTTTTAGTACATATAAATCACCTAACATTTAGGGTTTGGACTATCTGTTCATCTCTTGTTTATGCGCTATCCTTGGGGAAAGGTGCACTACCCTTTGTTTGGATATCTAGCTTAGGGTTTTCTTCTGGAATGATTCTCTATCAAGGTTAAGGTTCTCGGAGGGTGGCTTCAGCCCATTGCTGGGTGACAACAATATTGTCAATGGTAAAATGAGCACATCCATTATATTCTAACAGTTTATGGTCCCACACCTCCTTTATTCAGTCTAACCACTGGAAGGAAACATAACCGTAAGGATATTAAGATCGTTGAATAACTGTCGCTAGGATTTCTAGAAGGAGTACTCACCATAGCACTGCCACTAGGGTTACTAGAAGATGTAGTTGCAGATCAGTGCACCCTAGCCTATCACATCTTCTGGTACTCTTAGAAATCCAAGACATGAAGTTTGAGATTTTGGTCAAATCTAGGGTTGACCGAGTCAAAGCAGCCATGACTTACTCTCTGAAGTCAGAGAACAATTTAGATGGAGCTTATAAATTCAGTGCGTGGAAGACAAGGATTGATATCATCCTTTACAAGAATAAATTGTTGGATATCATGAAAGGAAAGATCGTGGAACCAGAGTTTGAAGAAGGGAAAGAGAAGGAACCGCAGAACATAGTAGCTATGGAGAAGTTCAAAGATGGTGACATCAATGCCATGAGTATCATAGTGTATTCTATAAAAGACCACTTGATACCCTACATCTCACATCTTGACTCATCGAAGAAGATGTACGATGCCCTAACAAACCTCTTCTCAGTTAGAAACATTGGACAAGTAATGAGTCTGAAGAATGAGCTCCGTGAAATGAAGATGAACGATGATGACAACATAACATCATACTTTGTGTGAATCTCTTAGTTAATAGATCAACTACAATATATTGAAGAGATCATTTCAGAGAAGGAATTGGTAAACATAGTACTCAATGGTCTTCCCAAGACATGGGATGCATTTTCCGCAAGCATGAACACAAGGAAGGATTATCCTACATTTGAAGAACTTTGGACTTGCTTTGCTCAAGAAGAATCCAGGATCAATGAAAAAGATAAACCCCAAAAGAAGTATGATGATCAAGCCTTCACAACAATATTCAATAATTTCAGGAACAAAAGGAAGTTTGGTTCAAGGAGGATGCCAAATAAAGAGAAAGACATTTCAGAAGTACAATGCTTCAACTGTCGAAAGTATGGTCACTACAAGAATCATTGCCCCGAGCTAAAGAAAAGGAAGGAGAAACACGAATCATCAGTTTCCTAAGAAAATGAATCCACAAATAAGACTAAGCAAGATGAAAGAGACTTCTTCTTCTGAAGGTAACAATACTCTTCTTAGTTCTTGTACATATCTTGTTTGTATAATTCTCTGTACATATCTTGTATATCTATCTCTTAAAATATGTTCCAGGAAGAACTATATCTATGGAAGAACAACAAGATAAGTATTTCTATCACTATACAATAAAGGATGAAATATATCAAACAAATCTTTTGGAAGCTATGACAAGATAAGCCAAAATCAGAATCAATCTTGAAGAAACCTAGAAGAAAGAAGTCAACAATCAAGAGAAAATTGGAGAAAGACTTATGACGCTTTGCAAAAGACAATAAGGATGTAGATGGAAACATGGACTCTCCTAGATGGAGGGATTCGATTATATATCACCATAAAGAAGAGCATGTATTCATACATGAAGCAAGGATTAGGATGTAGCTAATCCTATGATCCATTGAAGATGATGAAGTATATATCCATGGTAGCAAACATGAAAAGAAGTACATGTTTAGTTCGACCTTAGAAGAAGTCTTATTCTAAGAAAAGCCTTAAAGTATCCCCGGTTGTCCATTCACATTCGTGATCCTATGATGAAAGGAAAAAGTGGAATCTTTAGGGCATGGAATCTATAAGAAACTCCATGGACCCAAGAGCTAAAGAAAAACATAAAGAAGAAGATGAAGATTCCAAGAAAGAAAGAGAAGCCATAACAGCCAGTCATTGTATCGAGAATCACAAGATTACCAGCCTGATATGAACTCACCAAAATAAATCAAGTAGAGGAAATGAAAGTCGTGATGAAGAACAGTGTATGGAAGACTTATGAATGAAAGCATTGTGAGATCTAGAACTAGAGGTTCTCCAAAATGGAGGGAGAAGACTATGATGATTACTTGTTCCAGTAAACCAGACATATCTCCACATGAGTCATTATATCATCCACAACATCCATGAGTTGGAATTCTACATCAGATAAATGAAAATAATGTTCTCCAGAGAAATTGAACAAAGAGCGTATGAAGAACAACCTCAAGAATTTGAGGCATACCAGAAAGAGACCCTTGTATGTAGATGGAAAAAGATAACTTGGTGGAGAACCGCCAGTGCACAACATAAGCATGGTGAAGATTTTCTATAACAGAGATATTGCATCAAGATGATTACTCAGTAGATCAGATCTCATGATGACAGAAGAAGTGCCACATGGATATGTTCCAGTGTTCCAAACAATGATATACTTTATTGATCAGAGATACATGAAGCCTTCAGAGAAAAACCAGTGTTCCAGACCATATTACATTTGAAATCAAGAATCACATTATCCGTGATGAAGTCCAGAAAGGAGAAAGTGGTTTTCTAATACATATCTCCACAGATGAGAAGATAAGAAAACATTTTGGTAAAGATTCTATCCAAGATGACAGAGTTTGCATACTCAAGATGGAGCTCATGGAGACGACTTCCTTATTGAAAAAGGAAGAGATCACTCCCAGGTTGGGAGGAAGCACTAATATGTATTGATTTATGGATAGTCATTTTTCAGTTCGAAAAATGGTCCAGGATGAGCAATTTCCTTTCCAGTTCGAAAAGTGGATTGAGATTTTTTACGAACAAAAATTTTCCAGTTCGTAAAATGGTCCAGATTGTTGATGTACCATAGACAATAACTTCCCATTATGGTTGACATGGGGAGTGGTCTAGGGAAGTCTCTCTTCTTGAGGGTTACTCAAGAAGACTGGCCCGCCTCGCCGGACAACGATTTCTCATTGTGGTTAACATGAGGAATGGTATGTTTTGGAGGTTGGAACAGGACAGTCCTTTCCACTTGTGGTTAACAAGGGAAATGGTCCAGACAATCATTCCTTATGGTGTATTCATTCTGTCCAGGTTGCACTTTGTTTAGTGACGGAGGAATGGCCCAGGGTGGGGAATGGTCCAAGCTCAGAAATCAGGGACATGCATTCCTTATGGCGGATTCATTCTCTCCAGGTTACACTTTGTTTAGTGTCAGAGGAATGGCCCAGGGTGGGGAATGGTCGAGGCTCAGAAATCTGGACAGTTATTCTTCCTTGCTTGAGAAGAATAGTCCAGATAGATCACCATTGATGTATTACCTTTTGAGGGCAGATGCTCTTCTGAGATCTCACAGATGTGAGTGGAAGAATGGACCATATGATTCAGTTTGTATCATAACATTATTTATGTGCAGGTTGATATCATATGATTGTTATGAAGATTGTATGACAGTAGATATATACTACTGTGGTGGATGTGTTCCACTATTTGATCAAATACTTGTGTGTTACTTGGTGTGGTAGTGTACCATTGGATTGTAGTTATGGATAGACACAGTTGTGTTCTATTCCGATTGCCTTGAATACTATCAAAAATATTGGAAACATGGCGTATAATCATGGCGTATATGTCCAGATTATAGAGATCTCAACAAGATCACTATTAAAGACAAGTTTCCCATTCCTGCCATTGATGAATTATTAGATGAACTACATAGAGAAATATATTCCAGGATCTCCATTCAGGGTATCATCATATTAGAATGAAGGAAACAAATATCCCAAAAACAACATTTTGAACTCATGAAGGCCATTATGAATTTTTGGTCATGCCTTTTGGCCTTACAAATGCACCTTCCACATTCCAAGGGTTGATGAATTCCATTTTCAAGCCATTCCTTCAAAATTTTGTGTTAGTATTTTTTGATGATATACTAATCTATAACAAGTCTTGGGAGGATCATGTGCGACATGTTGACAAGGTGCTACAACTACTAAAGGAGCAACAACTATATGCCAAACCATCCAAATGTTTCTT